>VYZR01062264.1:27232-43750 GCA_013400675.1 Oxylabes madagascariensis
TCTGCCTCACGCACGCGGCTCCCCAGATGCTGCTGCCGCTGCTTCGCGGCACGCTCGCTCGGCGCTAATTCCTTCACGCCCACTCCTTAGAAAAAGAGGAAGAAAAAAAAAGGAAAAAGGGGACACCAGGGCGTGACCTGGATGTTGAGCGGCGCTGCCTCCCGCCCATACAATTCCTGTGCCCACGGCCCCCGAGCGGCTCGGAGGGGCTGGAGGGGCTGCGGCATCCGAGCCCCCGGCGCCGCCTCCGCCCGGCGTGGCCGGGGCTGCTGCCGCCTCCGGGGGTGCCCCCGCCGCGCCCCTCACGGAGCCACTGCCTGGCAGCGCCGGCACGGGCGGCCCGAGGCGGGCGGGAGAGGAGGGGCGGCGAGGTGGGACCGTGATGGGTGTCCGTGGAACCGGGCACTGTGAATGAACGAGTACCAGCCGGCGTTTTCAGAGGGCTTGTTGGAAATTACATTCAGCCCAGTTTGAGTATGATGATGTGCATGTATCAACTACTCAAACTTTGTTCTTGCAAAAAATATTTCAGCATTTGTTTGCTGAAATATTTGTTTGCATTTCTTCCTCATTGTTATAAATGAGATAGCCGAATTGTAATAATAATAATAAGGATTTATTATGACAACAATAAATTTAGTTCAGCCACAATAATCAATTTGACAGAAATTCAATTAATGCAGCACCGAGCCCGGGAATCGGTGGGGTGTCTCTCAGAGACCAGCATAAAGCTCGGGTCCTGATTGTTCACCGAAGTTGTGAAGCTTGTTATGTACCTTTTATACAATTTAGACTGTAATGATGTAACCGAATTCATTTTAATTTCAAATGTCCTTTCTATACACAGTTCATTGCTTGCGGAGATAGAATGAATGCTGGTATAGTTCTTGGTTAATTTCTCTGGAAGGGTGGATCTTCTTTTTGGGTCTCGTGGCGATGAGTTCTGAATGCCCCCATCTGGTCCTGGAATCTGTGTGTGATGGGTGTGCGCGGACATGCAGTTTCGGAGTATAGTATGATATTTGGAATTCTCAGTTCGACACCCGCCTGCAGGGGATTTCTTTTCAGGAGTTTCAGAGGTGTTGGAATCGCCTTGCCACGAGAAGCTGATTCTATCACCGAGGAGATGGCCGCTTAGTTGCGTTTGGGCGGGGAAGGGGTTGTTGGTTTGGGTGATTAAAGCTCATTATTCCTTATCTCTCCGTAGGACCCTGAGGGCTTGGGGTGCAGGCTTGAATTTCATGCTTCTACATCTAAATTCTAAAATCTACACGAATTATTCAATATATTTATTACACTCATAGAAGACATATTTCATCTGTGAAGGTTTGACTGTGTTGCTTCAGAAGCCTGAAGTCTCTTCATGTGCTGTGGTAATGTGCTGGAGAGAGGAGGGAGCAACATGCTGATACTCTGTGATGCTTGCTGCTGAGCTGGATTCACAGGAGGTGTGACACCGTATCGTGGGAAATATAAATGCACGGAGGATGCACATCCCACACTGTAAGGCAGTGAAGAGTTGTCAGCATGAGAAGAGAAGAGTTGTCAGCATGGACATTTCAAAACCAAGTGCAAAGAAAATACTGGTGCCATGACAGGGTGTGTTGCCAGAGCTTGGGCTTTCAGTGCAATGCATAGGTGAAAAAAGAAAAAATAAGATAACTCGTCCTCTCCACCCGTGCCACTATTCCAAGTGACTTTTTGTCATTTCACCTGGTCATTTCAGATCATTATCCTGACTTAATTATCAGCATACAAACAATTAGAGCAGTTGCCTGATAATACCACTGTAGCTGAGGGCAAGAGCTGCCATCTATGACATTCTTCTACCACATGACTATCACAAATCTGAGCTTTGAGTAAGGCAAGTAAGGAAAAAGTTAGAGACTCAAACAGCACTCGTTGAGAGCAATCATGCTCAGGAGGCACCACCCAGGCTGGCTGGTATGAATTTCGTCAAAAGAGGACATATCTGATGGAGTTTTTTACATTATTTGTTATGGGGTTGTTTTGTTTTGTTTTGTTTTGTTTTGTTTTGTTTTTTTTCCTTTCTTTGAAATTAAAGATCAGGGTTTGCAGCTTCAAACTCTAGAACTCACCACTGCTACTTTTTGTAACACATCTGTACGCATGGAAGTATCACTCTTTTCTAAATATTGGTAAAGGTTGGTGTCACTGATGACATCCTGCCTTTTTCCACTTTCAAACAGCATTTTCCTGCATAAAGTGTTTGCCAGACATGTGAGAGATCTGTCCGTGTTCACCCAAGGTGACTGTTTTCAGCACTCACCTTGGAAAATATTCCAATCCCTGTTCCCTGTGCTGGAGGAGGCAATTATTTGCAAGCTGTATAGCAGACAGACTTCCTTCACAGCGGTTTGATTTACAAACATTTGTGGAATAGTTTTGGAAGTCTATTGGCCCCTCAGCTCCTCATGCCCATCCTCCCTACTGACTTTCAATCATCAAAGCAAAAACCCAGCACAGAAAGATTATTATTGCTGCTTAAGGTATTGGCATTGCTACCTGTACTAGTCGACCTGCTGCCCTTATCTTCTGTGTTGCAGATTCACAGCTGAGTAAGTGGCTGAAGTACTGTGTGTCACAGCACTGAGGTTACTGCAAAGTGCAGAAGCTGCCAATTAGCACCTGTGCTTTGTGGCACCAGTTTAAACAGGAGCCTCCTTCTCTTCAAGTATGTACGGGTTTGAGGTCAATAAGATGGAAGAAGAAGAAGGCAAAACTCTAAAGAATGGGAAATTAAGAGCTATGAAAAAGCCACAAAAAAGTGGGATGGAAAAAGATATTTGGGCTTGGTAATAATAAAGGAATTCTCCCTACAGTAGGGGACATTTTTTGGTAAAACCTAAGTGGAGAGTTTTGATCAAGAGCATATGATCAAGAGCATATTTCCATATTCCATGGAAACTTCAGTAGTGAAAGGTATTTAGTGTACTATTTAATTATGAGCTTAATAGCCTCTTGAATGGAATTTGACCATTAGATCTCCAAAACATGGTTTTGCTTATCTAAGATCTAAGTATTATATTAATTCTATTATCTATTATCCATTATCCATTATCTATTCTCTGTTCTATTAATTCTAATCATTCCATTAATTACCCCAGAAGTATGAAATGCCCTGTTGCTCTGGGAGGTTCTGCATTTGTGTATATATGTACTGGCATCATGTGTTTGAGTAACTGGAACTTACAGCTCATAAAGAAACAAGTAGCAAGAGTAGTCTTACCACAAGTAGTAAGAGCACAAGTGGCAAGAGTACAGTGAGACTGTATTCTTCGTTACCTTAGAAAGTCCTCCTTACCATTTCCCAGGTTACTTTAAAAAAAATGTGTAATCTTATGTCAGAAAGACACATCTGAAAGCTCCCTTCCTTCCTTCCTTCCTTCCTTCCTTCCTTCCTTCCTTCCTTCCTTCCTTCCTTCCTTCCTTCCTTCCTTCCCTCTTTCCTTCCTTCCTTCCTTCCTTCCTTCCTTCCTTCCTTCCTTCCTTCCTTCCTTCCTTCCTTCCCTCTGTCAGTGTTGCCATGGAGCTTTCTCATTTGCTGTTTCCAACAAAGGTAAAGTGAAGAATAATGAAAACCTTTGCTATGAGCAGGGTAAAAGAGGACACCCCCATGCTGTCAAGGAATAACTGATCATATAGGGAGGTGAAGACCAACTTGGAAAAGATTTGCTGTTACTTTGAAGACATACACTGCAAACTGAGGGGCAAATAATGGTGGCAAATTTATGGGATTCAGTCAACAGAGTAAGAGTGGAAAGTGATTCCTGAATCATATCCAAATCATACTAATGATGCACCATTTAAGTTTTTAAAGTGTTTTAATAGATACTACGGCATGTTGAAGGCCTGAATAAGGTTTCTATGTTAAAATGGAGAAAGGAAGATATGTATTAGAAATGTTACAAAGGAAGGAAAAAAACCAAAACAAAACAAAAAATGCAGCAATATTTAGAGGTAGTCTTCCGTTGATAAAGAAGCCATTAGAGACTAAAAGAGAAGCACAAAAGTAAAGTTCAGGACATCTTGGCTAAGACTGGGAAAAATGTAATATTGTGTGAATAAATTACATTCCAATGTAATTTGAGTTAGAATTCCAGTTGTACTTTACAATTACATTCATGCTTATTTCCCAAAGGTTCTCTGCATATTATCACAGCTTTAAGGGTCCCCCTGTAGTTCCTCACTTTAAATTGCTTACCTATTTCAGCTCTGAACTTGATTGCGGCATTTTACTAGAAGACTGTCATAACCTCTGTTTTCTCTCTCTCTCTCTCTCTCTCACACACACACAATACATATGTGTCCTCAAAAATCAACAGCAGCCTTAAAAGTCTCTCATTGCAGACATTTGATGGGGAGGGAGAAAGTTCAAAGGAGGAATATACCTTTAGCTTAGATGTTACTCGTTCAAAGCAAATTAAAGGTCAATAAAATACAAGCCAGAGAGTTTTAATGCATAAGTTAGCACCTTTTGGTACAGATGAAAATCCTTAGCTGGGAAAGGACAGTTTTTATTTCTGTCTCAGTCTGATCTGAATGGCAGGCTCTAGTTGGCAGCTACAGGATGGCTGATTGGGCCACTGGACGTTTTTGGTCTTACTGCTCTCCTTTAGTGTGATTTTTCTGGTGACATGGTTTAAGGGCTGGTAAAAACCTGCTTGAGTATCCCAGTTACTTTCATACTGTTGTGCCTGAGAACCTGAAACTGAAGGGGAAATCTTTTTTTGTGGTCTAAGAGTGGTTTCAAGAACAATCATTTTGTTCTTTTTCCACTCTCTCCCATGTTGGTCAGCTGAATTGTCACTTGCAATGAAAGTGGCGTAAGATATAAGTAAACATTTCAATTCAGTTTGCTATTGACATTCTTACGCTGTAATAGAAAATTTTACTTTACCTAATTACCATAAAAATTGAAACTTGTCTTTCAGCTGTATTGAGAGTAGCTAGCTGTGCTATCAGAATACAATTTATTTATTATTTTAATTTTTTTCAACATATATGTTCAAGCAAAAGAGTGCATGAAGGCATGAAACCTCTTTATTTCTGGCATAATTTTTGTCTAGTTTCATGTTTTTTACAATGTGCCCTAGATTAGGCTCTGGCAATGATATGGAACAGATCTGAGTGGGTAACAGCGATGTCTTTAAAAGCTGCTGAAATGAAGATATGAAAGAGAAATTTGTGTTATATGCACACTGTTCAGCTACGGAGCTTCCTTTTAATCCAGGAAAATGTAAAACATGCAGACTATCAAAATAGCAAGTCTAATCAAGAAACAGTGCACTGTGGTGTTAAAAATACTTCAAGCATTTTCAAGTTTGTGATCATAATCTGTTAGCATTTGTTAAAGGTCATTTAATTTGTAATCCACTTCATTACGTAGTGTGAGTTAAGGGAGGGACTAATTCTAAAGCAAAGCTCAAGGACTGCAAAGTAGATGTTGACCAGAGGAATCAGCAAAGAATAACATAACACATAACTGCCGCTGCTGAAAGATCTTGTCATTAGGAAACAATCCGGTCTATAATACCATTGGTGGTAAAACAGACATCATAGCCAGCATCACAACAAACTGACACCACTATTCTCTGTCCACACCTAGATCCTTGCTCCATCACAAATGAAAAAGTTTAGATGGTAAAGACCAATAATCTCCCTATACAAAAAAGTCAAGATGTTGAGGTCATCTCACAGGTGTTTCAGGTCATGCTGTCTCCTTCACGTATAAATAAATAAAACTTGTTGGCACTAAGCCCACATAAGGCCTTGTTCATATCAGAATTTCCACACTAGATTGCCAGGTAACTATCTCAGTGAGATGCCTTCAGATAGTTAGATTTCATCATCTTTCAGCTTTGCTGCAAAAGTGCTATCCATCTGGATAAAAATCCTTCAATGACTTGGAAACTGCATTTCTGCATTTTGGTGCAATATTGCTCCTCAGCTAGACAGGTTAGCCAGAGAAAGCCAAAATACACACTCCACTTCTTATTCCAGACTTTATGCACACAGAGAGAGAATTTTAAAACAAGTTCTGATTCTCAATGTTTTCAAATATTCCAGGTCTGTAGTTTAAATTAATTAAAGTTTAGGGGTTGACAGTTAATGTTCTTTTATTATAAAAGAATGCTTCATTATTGAAAAAAATCTTATCTGCTCAGCAAAAATAATAAAATTAAGGACTCTCATAGGATTTTTGTAGCTTCTGGGCTGAATGCAGCAGTGTATAAAGATACTGTGCCAAAACAAAGATGTGCCAAAACAAAGACACACAAGAAAACATGCTGACGTAAGACAATTCATTGTACATCACCTGCCTGTGACATGATAAAGTAAAAAATGCACAGGAGATGCTAGTTAAAACAGATGTTAGTGGAAATGCTTTGTGAATTACTTGAAAGTAGTATCAATGCTATCAGAGAGAATAGGATATAAGGAACCATAGGTTAAATGCATTATCTGGAAAGTTAAACAAATTTTCATTTAAAAATTATCTGTTTACTTTAAAGATGTCTATGCATCTTTTAACCCTTCACATGTAGCCAAAGCGTGTCCCCTTCCATTTTGGTGCAGTTAAGAGAATGATAACTTCTGGTGCTACAAAAGAATTTCATAAGATAATTGGTTGCCAAAAGAATAAAGCCGTGCTTTGTCAATAGGCAAAATCAATCGTTTAGGAGATTCCAGCACTACAATCTGATATCTGCTGTTGTTTTTTCCTGTTGAGTGTAAAAAGCTTTAAAGAATGCTGAGTTTTTTGTGGAGCTGTGTTACATCTGGGAAATCTCCCTCATAGATATGCAAAGTAACTTTTTTTTTTTTTTTAATAAAATACTTGTATGCCTACAGAACAAAAAAAGTAACAATATAATTGTAAATCTTTCTCCACCAAGGTATTTCTTTAGAGTTACCATATACATGTACTGGCTCTTTCACAATTTTTAAGGTTTGCATTGTGAGGTTTTGTGTTTTGTTTTGGGTTTTTGGTTTCTTTTTTTTTCTTTTTTTGTTTATTTGGTTTTTTATTTGCATTTTTTTTTGTTGCAAATTGTTAATGAAATTACATTGAAGCAAAACAAAGTAGTTTTCTTGATTTCTGGACAATGCAAATTAATTTTGTTGAGTACATAGGACCAGTTACAAAATCAGGCCTTTAAATCAAAGAGAGAACAAGAAAAAGAAATGGAATTATTTATTTACTGTGGAGTCTAACAGTCCTGTTAGACCTGATAAATACCAAGTACTTTGGAGAGATTTTCAGTTTCTTTTCTAGAAAAAGGAGACTGACTTTGGGAGTTACATCCGTACAAAATATTTTCTTAATTGATGTAAAACTGAGGAATGAAAGTCAGTATATGGACCATACCACTTTGTGACACAACCTTAGATTTGCAGTCATCAGTAAGAGAAAACCAGCGGAAGGTGTAGGAGTACAGAAAATCACTACTAGTTCCTTTTTTTTGGTTGGCCATGTGCTCATATGTGTTTTCATACCCAAACCATTTTATTATGTATCTGCTGAGTTTGCTGCCCTCAAATTATACCTGACAGAGAATCTCAAATAGTAATAAAAAATGACTGTCAAGAACAAAATAAAACAAAACAAAGCAAACAAACAAAAAAAGATTGGAAGAGAGAGAGAGAGAGAGAAAATCAAAGTAGCTGGCAGGCAACTGTTTCTGCAACCAGAAGTTTATTTAGAAGGGTGATCCAAACAGCATTAACTGCATTGCAAGAGGGTCGTTGGTTTTCAGCCTCTCCCCTTGTCACACTGCACACTGATACAGTGCTCTTGGCTTTGCTCTTTTCTGTACACAGATACAGTAACACAAATACTCAGCCATCCGTGAACCAAGAACTGTTGACTGCTTGTGATGCCATTAAATATGTAGCATTACAAATTTAAATTTACACTAAACTCAGTTATGTTGAGCCTACTCCTTATTTTGCTGTCTGTATGTTAGATTGTTATGGATTACATTAGACAAAAAGAAGCTATTCTACGATATATGTTGCATTATATATTATTGTCAAATATGCTGCTTTTGCCTATAAATTATAGTGCTAGTTAATGCTTGTTTTATTTAATGAAAAATATAAAAATGCAAAATCTGTGTTTTTCAACTATCTGTAAGAAAAAACAGAAAAAATAGTAATGGTCTAGAAATTCAGTAGTAGGAGAAATGTATGTATTTGTAATATTTTTAAGTTTTACCCTTTCAGTGAGTCATGTTTTCTGCTAATTATATGCATTGCTGCTAGCAATTTATCTTGTTACTTTCAAACTATTTTCTGTCATGACAAAGATTTTTTAACATCTGTATGTATATAGCAAACTTCACACTTCTCCTACCATTAGCTAACAGAAGGGGAGGAAAGACAAGCAGAAGAGCAGAGATAACAAAACCTCATTGTTTGCAGTATTCCAGATCCTGGCTGAAGACGTGACACATTTCATGCACATGCACATACTTGTGTACACACCCAGCAACAGATCCCCAAAAAGGTTTTTAAAAAACAAAACATACCTACAAAATCTCAGTGCAATAAAAAATCCCTACAAAATTACCAGATAAATTTGTCAAAATCATGAATATGAAAGTATTGAAAATGAGCAAGTCTTACTGTAAAATGTGACCAGTAGAAGTTCCATTTTGGAATTAAATTTTCACACGCACCTAAGAATCTTTTGTTGTTCACATTCTTCTTCTCCATGTCTACTTTGTATCCTGTAGATTTTTTTCTTCCTACTTTTTCAGCATTTGTTTGATTTTGGCAAGCATATTTTTGCAGTTTATTATGGGAAAGCTGAAGATGACTATTAACAGCTGATTATTAATCATTTTCTTAAAGAGCTACTCTACCTTTTACTTCTAGATAGTCAGTTTCTGTTTGTCTTCATTTGTTGCGATAAACGAAATAAAATTGAATACTCATAGATTATTATAAAAGACAAAAATCTGTCAGGCAATAGGAAAAAGACTATCTGAAATTTGCAAAGAGGAAAAATATGCATTTTAAAGTAAAAAATAATCTCTGTACAAGAAATTATTTCAAACACCAGACAGGATGGTAAGAGAGAGATGTAGCTAAACAATGAGTATATTCACCTACCATTCTCAGGAAGAAAAAAATAACTGTTATCATCATGGAGTGATTAATACAATTAGTCACTTATTTTCAAATTAAATTGAAGCTGTGTTCAGAAGATGAGTATGATACTACTCATTCTGCTAAGGAGAGAGAAGAGTAAAGACCGTGAGTACCACTAGCAGCAGAGTGCAGAGGTCAAAACATCCACAAAGTATAGGATGCTCTTTTCCCATCCACTGATTTAATAAATATTTATTGGTAGTCCTCATCCTACGATGCAGTATGGCCCTCTTAGAATACTAGACAAAACTCTGTTTCCCTTCACAGCGTCCTTTTCATGCATAGCTCATTTTCTTGTGTGACTCTTCTCAGAAGCAGTAGGATACCTCTTCATCCAACACTTAACTCAGGCCTAAAGAGTAGGGTGGGTATAATTAGATCTTTAAAAAGCTGAGAAATTCTCTACTACAGAACTTCAGTGCTACAGATGCAAATGGAGGAAAAAATACTGAAGTATACTCTTGTCAACAAAATTATTGAAAGAAATATTGAGTTTGCCATAGAAAATATTTTACTGATAAAGGAAAACCTGTACATGTGGAACACACACAAAAAATGGGGTCTTAATGCCAGCCAAAAGTAAATTACATACTTAAGCATAGAGAAAAGTTCTGCAGATCTTGAACTTAAAAATTTGTCAACCTTCTGAAGAAAAAAAGTCTGTTTACTTTCTTTGAACATCAAACTTATTGAGTTTAACTAAATAAAGTAAGAATGTTTTTTAGACCTGCTACTTTTCTTGAGATAGGCTTTAATACAGAACGACAACAACACAAAGTGTCTACATTGTGTGCTAGATACTGGTGTAAAGAACTGGGTTGAAATTCTGGTATACGCAGCCGTGGATTTTAGCCTCAGCAGACTTGGGATTTCACAGTGGTTAGGTGTTGAAAAGTATCATTCATTATATCTGTTTAATTTTTAATTACAATTACAAAAACAACTGATAATCTCTTTTGTTCATGTTTTTTAAAAACTTGATAAGTTTGCTCCCATATTACTATCTCAGCGTAGAAAATGATTGTTGTTTTCTGAGTCTTTATGGAATTTGAACAAGTGAGGAATCTAAGCAGAAAGTTACCAGCATTTGTTAATAGGTCCCATGGCCCTCAGGTTCCAAATATATTACAAGGTATTTGCAAACTTCTGTAGCCTAGTGCGAGAAGTGGAATCCTGTTACTTCAAAAACTCACCGTATCACAGTACTATCAGCTCCACCCTGGTCAAATGCGGTGAAGTTTTCTTTCTGTGGATTATAGAATATCAGTTACAGGCTTCATTTTCTTAAAGTTAAAATGGGACTATATGTTAGATACTTCTATATCCCTTGGAAGTTCAATGAACCCCAAGGCACCATCTCTCCTGTCTGTCCCTCTCCCCTCTGTGACTTCCCCCCACCCTGCCTGGGGCACAGAACCCGGTGTTAGCCTGCAGGGGCCATCAGCCCCTGGCCCAGTGGCGCATCAGCAGCTCTGCAGCTCCACACAGCGCTGCCCTGCCGGGCCGTGGGCCCGCGTTGTAGCCCAATGCCCAGGGCTGGGGTTGCACTGGTGTCCCCCAGCTGCCCACTTCTAGCTGGAGGTGGGACGGGCCCTGGCACCCAGACTCTGCCTTGGCCCCCACTCTGCCCTGACTGTCGCCTTATGTGTTCTTCCCTACAAGGCATTTTCAATGAATCTTTACTGTTTATCATTTTCCTTGAAGTACTATGTTGCATAAAATGCTAAACATATGATAATATAAGAAATGAAATTTTATGGCAGCTCTCCTAAATCATTCAACAGATTGCCTATATTTTAAACTGTGCTTGTCTGCCAATTTACCACACATTATTTTTACAAATA
This sequence comes from Oxylabes madagascariensis, assembly GCA_013400675.1. Classification (NCBI taxonomy): domain Eukaryota; kingdom Metazoa; phylum Chordata; class Aves; order Passeriformes; family Timaliidae; genus Oxylabes; species Oxylabes madagascariensis. Next base: position 38,257 of record VYZR01062264.1, read on the forward strand.
ACTTCATACTGACTGTACACAAAGACTGAATGCTTTAAATAGTGAGCCACATAATTGGGGAACAAGTTAAAGAACAGGAGACTAAAGTACATGCAGTTTTCTTGCTTTTTTGGTTTGTTGTTGTTTCGAGTGAGGGTTCATTTGAGGTGGCAGAGCTTTGTTAGGGAGAGGCGTAGGCTGCTGCGCTGCGGTGAGTGAGGTGTCACCGGGTGTGCCCGTCAGCCTGTGAGGCCAGCACTGCGCTGCAGCTGCGCTCCGCTGCCTTGGCACAAGTCATGGCTTCTGAAGGACCCCTCTCAGGACAAGACAGGCATTTGCTTGAGGACATTTCTCTCCTTTCCACCTCCAGAGATGCATCTTGTCTTCTCCTGTCACTGCTGCCACAGTGTCGCAAGGTCCCCAGAGCAGCTAGTGCTGGCAATACACTGAGCTGCAGGGATGCCTATCTGTGGTACGAGCACTGTCAGAAGCACAGTGTGGCAGAGAACACAGGGCGGTGAGGTCTGAGCTCTCCTCTCCAGCTGTATCTCATTGTGACAGATTTCAGAACTTGAGTTTCAGGTTTTCCGCACATATGGCTGTATTTGTTACATCTAGCCACATTTTCAAGACTTCTTTTGCAGCATAATGGAACCTGAGAGTTTCATATTTTGTTTAAAAATAAACTTGTTCTCATGCAATCTTATGACTCTGGGATTTGAAGTGATAGGCATGTCAAACCTGTAGTTTAACTAGGACTTCTGAGTAGAGAGGATGAAAGAGACAGAATAAGGACAACTAGAGTGATGCTTGTGAAAAAAAATCATTGAGTACATAAGTGTCTCCTTTCATATTGTTTCGTTTTCCTCTTACATGTGGATTAGTGCTTCTGAACATGGAGGAAACAGTTCCAATGAGACTGAAATTGTGAGCTCAGTCTGGGAGAATTAGGGAAGAAGGTAAAAACAGCGTAAGAAATCATCCTTTGTCCTGACTTCCCCACATAAACAGCAAACTTCAAAGCAGGTAGACTGGCCTGAAAATACATCATTACTGTGTCAATATTACCTTCAAAATGCAAGTATTAAAAAATCAAAAGAAATACTTCTGTCTTTCCATCTGTCTTCCAGTTGTTCTGGGCTCATATAAGCTGTTTGTCCCATAGCCCAGATCTGTTTTCCGGATGATAAACAGAAACTCCTGTGGCAGATTTTCCAAATGCTTACATTACTTTGGTAGAGTTTGTTATGACCTTTATTGGTGTGTATATAAAGAGACAAAACTTTCTTACTCAGTTACTACCTTGACTATGTTTCAGAGAGTAGACTCATAAGTCATGAAATTTATACGTAACTTATGATACAAATTTTAAAAATACGGATTTGTAAAATATTGCTTTTATATATATATATTTATATTTATATGTACATACATGCTCCATGGCTTTTTGGTCTTTATGTCTAAAATTTCTTGCCTGCCATGTGCTTGATTTTTCAGCACTTTTACTGTATTAGGTTTGATTATCTTGTAGTCAATATTTCTGGGAAATAGAGATGTATTTATGTCTGTTTATTTTTCTTCTGACAACTTCCTTTACTGATTTTTACTTTTAATTCTGTATTGAATTAATCCTTGCCATTATATCTGAAGTAGATATTTTCTATGGGGATGAAAGATGGAGTGTTCCAAGTTTCAGATAAAATTTCAAGGGGAAAGAAGTATCTTCCAAACATATTGATATGACTTGCTAAAAAATGTCTATTTGGGAATAAATGTAGTTAAAATTCCCTAATCCAGTTAATCCAAAACTGCTTATTAAAGAAAACATTTGCTGAACATATATGATACTAATTAACATACTGCAAATTATCTGTGTATTTTGTTCTATTTTATCTTTTTACTTTCATGAACCGGTCTTCATAATTTCAGAGTATTCTACAAAGTATCAAGAAATCAGTAGATATATAATGTTTTCAAGCATTTGATTTTTTTTTTTAGTAATTCAGTAATGTCCTAGAAATAAGGAGAGATGTGATATATCTCTCATAAGTCTTGTGTCTTCCTTATGTGAGACATTCTGTCATGTTGGATTCAAATCTGTCTTACTATCAGAAAGATCTGGTGTTTTCCTCTTTGTATTTAAAATTAGGTACTAACAATAGAAGTACTCACTGAAGAAACCATAGTTACAGTGGGAATAAGTTATATCTGCATCACTGTGAAGTCCTTTTCATTTTTACAGTGCCTTCATTGTAGACATATGCAGCATCTCCATTAGTAGCAGTTGCTCTGGTATTTAGAAAAACAGAGAGATGGAGGGCAGCAGCAGCAGAGAGAGATCCTAGCCATGGTCTTCCTTCAAGAAAAAGAATTCAAGAAAGAATTCTCAGTCTTCAAAATTCTAAATACACCCTTGTGATTCTTCAGCAAGTGGAAGAAGCACAGGAAGAAACATGCTGACTTCACATCACTCCTTTTCAAATGACTTATCAGATGTCCTTCCTTCTTCATCACTGATGTAAAGCAAAAACAAGTCCAAACACATACTAGGCACTTTTCTCCCCAGAATCAGGGCCAGATCAGAAATCATGTAGGCTGTTATCAAAGTAAAATACTAGTCAGCAGAGGTTTAAATGTGTGATAATAGGATTGTAGATGGTCAGCAAATAAAGCAATGGGTATATTGCTTTTCAAAAAAAATTAATCATCTCTTCCCCATATATTTATATCTTCTACACCAAAACAGCAAATAGAGCAGAAACAAAATCTTTCATATTAAAATTTTTCTCAACACAGGATGACATTTACAGCTACAGGGCTGGAATTTCATTTGCATATACTGTTGTATCACATCTGCCTTTTCTTTGCACCATGCTTGGACATTTTTTTCGATAAGTACTTTGGCACCCAGCTTGAATACCGTGAGTCTAATTGTGGATTAATGGCATGTTTAGAATTCATTAATTTAGAAGCAGCTTGGTTTAGTTGTGTGAAGCTTGGGTTGGTTGGTTGGTCTGCTTAGGAGTGTTTATGCAGGGGAAAACAGAATATTCATTATCACTTCTAATTTTTAGATGATACTGTATTTTTCTCTATGGAGTAGTTTATGCAGTATAGTAAAAAAATAAAGAACAAACACCCCTTCTCCCCCAAATTAAACCGAAACAAAAAGTGAGCCACCAAACAGTACCCAACATAGCTGTGTTTGGAAGATGTTTCCTCAGCTCAAAAACCTGAATAAACAAGCCCCTAAAAAGATTGAGTTCAAAACTGTTTTGGACAATTGAGGAGTGCTGCTGTACTTGTGAGAAATGAGTTTGTGCCCATTCATTTTCATTTTTCTAAACTGCCATTGCAATTTTAATTACACGTCTTTATTAATTATTCCTTAATGAGTGGTGGTATGCCCTATGCTAAAGCATAGCATTGAAGGTGTTTTGATCACCACCAAAATCACCAAATCAGTCATACAAGCTTGTATACTTACAAGGAAATTCAGCAATTTTGCAGAATGATGTCATCTCTTTTGGAAGAAAAGGTTACATAATGAATAGAAAATTTTCAGAATGAATCAGGAAAGCTGATTTTAAATAATCATAAACAATCCAAATCCATCCTTATCATGTCTGCAAAAATGCAATCAGGCTTTCTGTCCATTGTGAATATTCCTACCTTTTCTTCTATCTCCGGTTTTGTGCTGTATGGTGGAATTGTATGAGTACCCACTAGAGCTGAGGAGACAGCAGTGTCACCTTTCTTGTTGCTACATCTGCAGAACTCAGCTTGGACAACACCAACTCTGTGTGGTCAACATCTATGGAGATTACTAGAGGATTGACTGGCAACAGAAATCAAACAGGATGCCAAAAAAAACGCTTAATTGTTTAAATATGAAAAATAGAGAATTGAATTACCTAGTTGAAATAAATGAAATAAATGGACATGAAATAAAAATGGACAAAAGAAAGAAAAATAGAAGAAACTCTAGAAAAGGAAAGAATAAACAACTTAATGTGGCAACATGAGAAGGCCTGTTTCCTAATCCAACAATAAAAGTGTTGTGAGCATTGAACTAAGATATTTTACTTCATAGAAGTATCACCAAATTCTTTTTAAAATCATCTATCTTTAGACAAGATAATTTCATTGTATATAGCAAAAGTGAAAGCATTTTTGATGCATTTTACTTTTTGTCTGAGATGTTCTAGTATTACTTATTTTCTGTAGTCTAATATGAATGAAGTATTTACATCTCAAAATGGGACCTTTTTTTTCTACACACCATGGAAAAGCTTTTTAGTTTTGCTGTCGTCATGGAATAATGCAGCCTTTGTTGATCTGTGATGTTTTATTCCCTTAGGAAGATAGAACCTTAGGTTGCAGGTATGAAAAATGTTGTTCATCTTTATACCCAACATCAGTCAAACATCTAGAGAGTTTTTTCTTTTTCTACCCTGTGCACACATGGAAACATTTGATCTCAAGTTCAGAAGAAAATTTGGAAAGAGCACTAAGGAAAAGGTTTAATCTTTGGAATACCTATGTAAATATTTCTTGTCTGTAGTTTCCTTGAGGAAAAATTGAATTTAAACTGGGAAAGCTGAAAAAAATTGCTTTCAAAACAGTAAACACAAATTACAATAAAGCTAAAATATCTTCATTAAAAGAAAATTATCAAAAGATAGTCATTCCAGCAAGAGCAATGAAAGTAAATGTAAAAGCAAGTGACATTTTCAGAAATACATAAGTGAACTAATAACTTGTAATTCAAGCAAATTTTGTAACCTGTTAAGAAATGACCAATGGTCTTGGAAATACCTCTGTAAAAATAACATTGTGGATATTGTATTTCTTGTCACTGCTTAATATCCCTTATCAAATGAACAATGCTTGAAAACTGGACAGTGTTAGATATGGCTGGAAGGAGAATGAGAAAGCATGAATGTTCTCACTTGGAATTATAAGCAAGCAGTATTTCCTTGAGTCCTGCTACTACCAATAATAAATATTTAACAGTTGGAATTTAACATGTTGGTCTTGTCTAGGTACAAAATTTGCACTATTTTAATTGAAATTTTATCTTATATCTTTAGCTGAACAATATAGAAAATGAGATTATATGAAAGACTCTTAATACTTATGGCTGTAACAGACTGGCTCTAAGAATAAATCTTTAAAGCATCCTGAAACAAAGAAGAGACTATACCTGGACCAAAGGAGAAAAATATTTCCCTGTTAAAACTCTATGATGCAGAATTTTTTCATTACTTGAAAATCTTTATATTGAATTTGTGGGTTATAAGCTAAATTTTAGATTTAAGTTCTGATACTAAGTCTGTTGAAGTAAATTATTTTCTCATGTTGGTGTACTTTAGAATTATACCTAGGAATGTATATCTTATTCAGTAGGTAGATGACATTAGCAAGAGTTGAAATAAAAAGGATTTTGGCTCCATGTGGTTTATGCTCATATGCAGCTGGAAGAAATATAAATCTCAGCATTATCTGCAGTTCA
>VYZR01062309.1:0-14340 GCA_013400675.1 Oxylabes madagascariensis
AAAAAAAAAAGTTACCACACTGAAAATGAAAGTCTTTTCAGCCTATGAACATGAAATACCTATTCTGAGTTCTTACACTGAGGAAGGAGGAAGTGAAAGGGAAATCTCCCTTGATCACAGCTCAGATTTATAACAGCTTCCCAGAACACCTGTATTGTAAAACCATTAAGTGATGCTCACAACAATGTCCCTGGTTCTGATCATTTTAAGGCCATTAAGATCACCTTACTACATTCAAGCTAGACATGTAACCAGCACCTGTGAGAGCAGGTACTTCTGCTTAAGAGACTTTAAAAACACTGAAATGAAATATCAGCTGTAGTGCACCTAAGGTCTAGTTTGTTTTCTCCAGATGTTATCAGATCCAGTATTTAAAAAATAAAGGGGGAAACTTCCAAAGAACAAGTGTTACGGGTTTTTTATAATTTAGAACAAATTATAAATTAACCTGTCCAAACTTTTGAGACATAATATACAAGAGCAAACAGCTGAGTGTTCTTTTATTACTCAGGTACTACATTTTTTTTTTCCCATTAAAAATGTCTTTTAAAAATTTCTTGCTACTGTTATCCCAGCTCAGATCCTGGCACAGCCTTTCAGATGAGGTATTCTACCATCTCTCCATCTGGGAGGTCCTGCCCCACAGTCTGAACAGGGGCTTTTCTTTCAAGAGTGCTGGAGTGGAAGAGTGGCCCATCTACGTGGTGAGGAAAAACAAGAAACAGACAATTAAAGTTGCAACTTCAATGAGGTTAGAAATATGACATTAACATTTTAAGTCATCTTGTATCATTGGCTAAAGACAGCTGATGACTTACTTAGTTTTAAAAAATTCAATTCCCACGTACGCAGCCAGACAAATAAAGCTACTTTATCAAATTCTCTTTGGGTACCTCCCACTGATACACAAATCCACCTAAAACGGCAGTGACTGCATTTAAACCAATGCAGTCAGGGTAGATTTTCAGCACCAGACCTGTTCTCCCTCAATACCCATTAAACAGCACAGCATGGGCAGGAGGCAGAGCCCAGCCAAACGCTCTCTGCCATGAAGAACAACAGCATTGTAATGTGTCTGTAAGGAGAAGAGGCAAGGTTGTGTAATCTGCATTGATTTGGCAGAGTGGGCTGGAAAATGAGCAGCTCTTGCCAGCTGGGAGCTCTGTGGGAAGCAAATTCAGCTGCTGGGACAGTCACTGTCAACTGGATCTCCGAGGCTGAAGCTGGGGCTGGGACTGGATGGTACCAGGACAGCTTCACTGTGGTAGCTCCCTCTCCTCCTTCTCCCTTCCCCTGAGTGCACCTGGCTTTGGATGCCCACTCAGTGCAATGGCCAGTTTGAACAGCCCATTTTCATGTGTTTAAACCCCACATCCTACTCACAACTTACTTCAGAGTAGACACTGACTCAGAGACTGCCCAGGGATTTGCATCTCCTGTTCTCAATTCTCAGATCTTGCTGCACCTCCCTGCCCAGTGTGCCCACGCTTATGCTGCCACTCTTCAAGCTTTTTTTCAATTCCTTCAGGGTGTTTGAGACCACTCAAACACCATCACACTTGTCCCTGAAATCAACGTGTCCTCACAAAAACTAACCCCAGTTTGCCTGGAGGGAGAAAGGGGCATCAGGGCTGCCCCAGAGATGGTGAGTGGGTGGCAGCATCCCCCCTGAGCTCTGTTACCTGTTTTCTCTGCACTGTAGGTCAGGTTGGTGCTGGGGAGCCGTGCTGGGGTGGGAGCTGCAGGGGAAGGAGCAGCTTTGCCCTGCTCACTGCCCCGGTCTGTCTGGGTGCTGCAGTCTCTGCTGCCTGTCTTGGAGTGGGCTGACAGCAAGGGCGTGGAGGGAAGGACAGGAGAGGGGGTGGAGGGGATGGATTCGGAGCGATATTCTGTTCCCAGCAGAACCCCTGTGTGGGAAAAGGGAAGGAAATGTCACAGTCACAGAAAACTAACTGATACCAGCTCTGCACCACTCTGTACTGGTTGCTCCAGGACCTGGAAGGTGCTCCCTCCCTCAAGAGGCAGCACTGGTTTGCCTTTCCACAGCCCCTTCCACCCCTGGGTGCTGAAGTACCTGAGGAATAGCAGTGTCCCCATGTTGCTGCTTGCAGGTGGGCACTAACCTGCACACTCTGAAATCACCTGCAACAGGTCCTCATTTACATTTCAGGGGGTTTTACTCTCAGTTTTGGGCCTAACTTCTCCCAGGGAAAAAAAAAAACATCTGGGATTTGCTTTGTTACAACTCCATTTCTCAGAACAATGCTGTTGAGCCATTCCAGACAGGAGTCATGTTGGTGCAGGCACAACACTACAGAATGGAAATCCTGATTAAAATCTCTGCTCCAACTCAAGGAGACTTTACACCTTCAGTCAGCTGTAACACCCAGCTGAAAGCAAGTGCTTGGGGACCCTGAAAACTGTATCCCAGACATCCCTAAAATCAGGTGGCAAATTGGGAATAAAGGCTTACATATTCAATGGCAGAGCCTGAGTATCAGAAGTCACTATTTCCCAGAAGTGATTAAAGTAAGCAGCTATTTCAAATATGTGCCATCTTGCAGCCAGCTTTACTGCAGGCCAGGCCAGCTGCTCTGTGTGTCCAACACATCCTCCCCTGCTGCTGCTGCCTCCCCTCCAAGCTCGTGGATCAGAATTGCCGCTGGCATTTGGGAATTACCCAGGCTGCCCTTCCAGCTCTTGTCCTCCCTCTTCTCCTCCAGGATGGGGGTGCTGCTCAGCGTTGAGGAGTGGGACAGCAAGCCTGAGCCAGCGTTGGAGATGGACATGAGGGACTTGGCAGGTCTCATGGAGGAGAGCTGCTCCGTCTTGCCGGGCTCCTTGCGGGAGCGCTGCTGCAGCACTTTGATCATGGCATCCTTCTCGATGATCTGAGCGTGCAGGGTCTTAATCCTTCGGGGGAAGGAAAAGGGACAGTTAAAGTGTCTCCCATCTCACTGGGCTGAGGCCTCAGTGTCCCCATGGCTGTGACTAGGGCTCCCTTAGGCACCTGGAGAGGTGGAGAGAGGATGCCAGGAGATTGTCCTGGGCACTGGCTGCTCTCTGGCCCACAGAGCAGATCATGTGAGAGAGTGTGATACACCCACCCACCTCTGGCTACTGGAAACTGCTCTGAACAGCCATGGAAGGAGCTCTGAGACAAACCTGAGAGTTATGGGCAGGACATGAGACCAAGAGAAAGAATTAACACACTTTGGGAGTCTGCATTGGGCCTAACCCCAGGGAAAACATCTCTGTGAGCCTGTTAAGGGGTGGCTGGAGCCTGGAGTCTGATGAAGATGCCATGAAGAGAAGAGAGGAACAAGCAAGATGCAAAAAATCTAAGACAAGACTTTTTTGCATTAGCCCTCAGTATCAAGACAGGTTTTGGATTGCTGTGTTTATACTTCCTTGGCCAAATGAGCGTCTGGCATTTGACATTGCTGCTGCTGGTGAAGACACAAGAATTTCTGGTTCTGAGGCATCTACCCAGGCAGTTAATTCCAAATCCCTGTCCCAAAGAAGCCAGATAGGACCAAAGTGCACTTTACCTTCCTTCCATGTCAAGACACCTCCTGTTGGCCAGCAGGATCTCCTCCTCCTCCTTCTGGATGCGAGCTTCCAGCGAGGTGTCGTAGCTGGGGTTGGGAGAGTGGCTGATCACCGTGGTGTCCCTGGGAACAAGCAGGACAGCAGATGAAGGACCTGCTAAGTTTGCTGCTTTCCCCCCAGCAGCACAAAAGTACAGCTCAAATGGAACAAACAAGAATATCGACTGTTTTTTGGAGTTTAAGCTGGCTCAGTGTCTTCCAAAACTCCAACTCCTAACTTCATTTTGTCCTAGTGAAGAGGGATTACAAAAACATGCAGATCATTACAACAACAACCTCCTGTCCATCTCAGGCCAGTGCCTCACCTAAACTGAGTCACTGCACTACTCTAAACCGATCAATGAGGCAAATCTGAGCACACAAGGAGGGGAAAGGAAAACCAGGCACTTTTCTTCAACTTCAGACAAAAAGCTTTTTCCTTTCCCCTTCCAGCAGTATCATACAGGGGATGTGAATATCAAAGGGAATGGAAGGCATGGAAGTTTCTTCAGTGATCTTAAGCAGCCTGGTCCAAAAAATTTGGAATAGGATGGAAAGAGTTTCAGGCTGATTCCATATAAGGCCTAATGTTAACACTGTGATAGCTGGTCAGTCCACCAACCAAATAATGAGTATTTCATTCTTGTGAAATGAAATTCTTCCACTTGTGAACGTGGAAGGGCATGAGAAGATCTTTCACCAAAGAAACCCAACCTGACCCAGTTGCTGCCTGGGCTCTAAAGCATCCTTCCTCAGCTTCCCAAGGGACACCAGTTTCCACTGTTAAACAAAAGGGAAAGAGATCTGGACAGTGTAGACAAGGCTGCCATTGGAATTAGTGGAATCTAGATGGAAATGGAAAAGCAGAGGCTCTTTCCTGACTGGACAACATTCTTGTTCATTTAATGAAACCTGAGCAGGCCTAACACATCCCCTCCCACTCCATGATAAACAATAGACCAGGCCCCAAGTTATCAGCCCACGCTGAAAATATAACCTGGCCTCTAAGCACAAGCAGCAGAGGAGCCTTTAGGGAATCTCTGGGGAGGTGGAAAACAGTGCACAAGAAGCATCAATACCCTAAAATAACAGCTTCCCTCTGGAGCAAGATAAGATAAGTCTTTAAACGCTAACACAGCAGATCTGCAGCTTCACCCCTGTAATTCCAGTGTGATCTTACAAGCTGGGAAGCCAGTTGTGATAACATCCCTATCTGGATCTGGCTCATGAAACAATCTACACTAAAATCTGCTGTCCAGAACCATAAACTAGCGAGCAATGAAATTACATGCAAGCAAGGCCTAATGCTAAGGAGTTGCACTCCAGTAACAGCACTTGTTTAGCACTCAGGCCTATTTACAGCCATAAGAAGTGTTTCTGTACAGTTGTCTTGGAACGGGAGCTTGTTACCAAATTTCAGACACCCTTCCCACCCCCACAAGCAGTGCTTTCCATACACAGCAGAATGTTTTGAGCATAATTTCCTAGTAGATGCTTCTGGTTAGTAACCAGACAATACCACAAAGTAATTTGCAAAAACATTCTGGAGAACAAGGAAGCCATTCAGGGTGAATGATGTGAATCACCAAGCTCACCCCATCTCACATGACTTCAGCAAGGACTGATTCCTGTTTTAAAAATAAAAAACCCCCAAGCCTCTTCTCCTTTGAGTCAACAGCTTCTAGGAATGGCTCAGAACAATTCTAGTCTGGAAAATGGATCCTGCATGTGGAGGAATCTTCCCCTGGAAAAATGTTTCTAATTGCTGGCAATTGCACAGCTCCCAGGAAGAGCAGCCAAGCTCCACCTGCTTGCAGAATTCTGAGGAGCTGTTCAGACCACAGGGTGAGCAGTCACAGGAGGATGGCATGACAACATTCCTGGGTGGGAAATATGACATTCAAGTGGAAAAAGAAAATAATCCCAGTACTGTGAAAAGTCCCTTTTACCTCTGAGCAGCCACGGTCGCAGCTGCATCCAAAGCAAACTGTCTCATCACACTTTCCTCCAGGTATTTCTGCTCCCACTTGGTCATGTCAGCTTCCAGAGCGAGGATCCTCTCTTCCTTCTCCCGCAGGAGCTCCATGAGCGCTGTGGCGTTGTACTCAGAGACATTGGCAGCCTGAGATGTGCCCTGACGCTGATCCCCAGGAGGAAAAAACCAAACCAAACAAAAATAGAAATGTCAGGATGCAGTTGTAAGGCTCAGGGTTGGCTGCTTTGCTTTTTGTCACTGGTTTGACACAAGAACCCCCCAGAGGGAAATGCAGTGGCTTTATGCTGTGTTGGGCAGGCTAACAAGAAAATACCTGAGATGGAAAATACTCCTCCCAAGGCCTTTTTTGCCATGTGCAAATCCCCAAATACACATCCCAGAGCTGGACTGTGCTATACAGGTGTGATGTGCACAGCCTGATGTAACACAGACTGACTCCCAAGTGTTCAGCAAGGCATTGACTAGAATCATCCCTTCAAAAAATACATCCAAAATATTTTAAAAGCATTTGATTACTAAATGAATATGATCAGTGTATAGCTGGGGACTGAAATAATTCAGTTCTAAAGCAAGATTTGGAAGGCAGCAGTGTTCCCTTTCAAAGTAAGGAAGTTTTGCTCAGATAATAGTTCAATGAATAAAAAATGCAGTTTTATATGGAAGTCTCATGTGGGATTAGCAAGACATTTGATTTAAATGATAAAATTAATGGTTTAAATGAATACAAATTGGGCAGACTAACTATTTTATGCTGAGCTCAGAATTTTTAACCATGACAGGAAAACAAATTTTTGTGTTGACTCAGACTCAATGTAAAAAGCTGTGGGGTTTAGAGTACCTGATCTTCCAAAAGTGTAACAGAAAAGTTTAATAAATTACTGTAACTCCTACTAAAACCAATGCAAAACCCCAATATTTAAATATCTATTCCTAGGCAGAGATGGAAGTTAGGGGATAAAAGTAACCTGAAACTAATGTGATTTAGAATACAAGCCTGCATCCTATTTCCAGTTAAATTCAGACACCTGACAGTTCATCTGTATTTAACACAGCCTGAAGTAAATGCAATTTTTAATACACCTGCACAATCTACTTCTCATTCATTGTTTTCACTGAAAAAGACTCATAATAATATTGCAATACAGTCTGTGTGAAACTCCCATCTATTTCCATCAACTGCATTTATAGAATTGGCTTTGCTAGTTTAGTCTTGTGTGCTTGTTTAAATTCAAAAGGTTTTTGAAGGGCCTCTTTTCAGGCCAGTTGTTAATGAATTTTATATAAAATCCCAAACTGGGAACAAGATTTTAAAAATAATTTCAAATAATATAATTGTGGTATTTAAAGGCAAAGCAGCATGTAGCCATGAGGCCACTTCTGCACCTTGTCACAGGATGGAACCCCTATTGCTCCTTATCTAAACTCTCTGGTTGAAACAGAATTAAATCAAGTAAAAGCAATACAATGGCCATGAAATCCATAAATCTAAGTAGTGAGAAAGATGTTTTTTAACAACACAGGATAAAAAATCCAGTGCCTTTCTCCTGTGTGTGGGGCAACGCTGCAGGAGCCAGTACCTGCTGCATGCGGAGAGATTCCAGCTCCCTCTCCAGCCGGGTGCGCAGCCGGTGCTCCAGCTGCTCCCTCTTCTCACACGCTGCCTGCAGCTGCACCAGGGCCTGCTGCATCTTCTCCACCTTCTCTACATAGACCTGCTTCTTCTTCAGCTGGAACAAAGCAAGAAAAGGCAATATAAACAATGGGAATGAGTGAGTGAAGCTGGGGCTTTGCCAGCAGCCGGGAAGAAGATGTCCAGGTGACTTCCAGCACCTGAAGGGAGCCCACAGGAAAGATGGAGAGAGATTATTTACAGGGTCTGGAGAGACAGGACGAGGGGGAATGGCTTCCCACTGCCAGAGGGCAGGCTTAGAGGGGATTCTGGGAGGAATTCTCCCCTGGGAGGGTGGAAAGACCCTGGCACAGGGTGCCCAGAGCAGCTGTGGCTGCCCCTGGATCCCTGGAAATGTCCAAGACCAGGCTGGACAAGGCTTGAAGCAGCCTGGGACAGTGGAAGGTGTCCCTATGGCAGAGGGTTGGAATTGGATGATCCTGAAGGTCCCTTCCAGCCCAAATCATTCCATGATTCATGACTGCTGCCAGTGGGCCCTCGCCTCCTGCTCTGGACTGGACACTGAGGATGTTGCAGCTCTGTCCCAGCTCTGCTTTCCTGCTGGGTGTATTTGTCCTGTTTGTCCTCAGCGACCCCATGGAAACGATGGGGAAATAGAGGAAATTATCTGTGGCAATGTCTGAGAACAGCAATGGACTAGAAAGGGCACCAGGGACTGAAGCAGTGTTTGAGTGACTTGCCACACGTTTCCAAGGTAACTGCAGCAGTGTTTAGAGCTGGTCCCCAAGTTGGGAACACTCTCAGTGCAATATTGAAAATTGCTGGCAGCATTTTTACAAGATAAAGCAGAAACTGAATCAAAATTTGTAGCATCCTTTTGCGGTCTGGTCACAATAAAATAACAGGAGCAAAGCACACACCAGCCATGGCCTGGGCTCTCCCCATGCCAGGTTTTTATCCAGGTTTATCCCAGCAGTCTGCATATTCTTCTTGGCCTGAAAGATCCTGCTCAGTTCATGCCACTGCCCTTCCAAGCTCCTCCACTGTTCATCCTGCAAACCAAGCTGCCACCCTACCTCACAAGAAGCAACAAAAAGAGCCCCCCAGTAACTGTCTTAGCAAGGTTAATCCACAGTTCAGGCAGAATGAAAACAAACCAAAATATGACTTTTAAAAAAAATAAATAATAAAACATATCCAGGGCCCAGCTCTATTCAAATATAGGGAGTACTGCACACCTGTGGGCATTATTTTCTGTTTAGGAAAAGACTAACAATTGCAATCAGCTGGGCCTGTGCAGCAAATCTGGGGCACTGCTTTTGTAGNCATGCCACTGCCCTTCCATCCTCCTCCACTGTTCATCCTGCAAACCAAGCTGCCACCCTACCTCACAAGAAGCAACAAAAAGAGCCCCCCAGTAACTGTCTTAGCAAGGTTAATCCACAGTTCAGGCAGAATGAAAACAAACCAAAATATGACTTTTAAAAATCCAGGGCCCAGCTCTATTCAAATATAGGGAGTACTGCACACCTGTGGGCATTATTTTCTGTTTAGGAAAAGACTAACAATTGCAATCAGCTGGGCCTGTGCAGCAAATCTGGGGCACTGCTTTTGTAGCTCTGATTGTCATACACCCTGAAACACAAAAATAGCAGGAAGAAGGCAACTTTTCCCAACAGTCAGAGCCAAGGTTCTAGAGAAGCACCACAATGCAAAACACAGACTCCCTTATGTGAGTTCAAAGAGCTGCTCTACAGCTTCATGGAAGAAAAGTCCACTGAGGGATATTAAAGACAAAAGACACCACTTTTGGCTCAGGAAGTCCTTCTTGGAAGCGGAAAGTATTCTGGGAAAGTATCAGTGCTCGCTGGCCCCATTCTGACAGTGTTCCCTAGGAATCTGCTCTCAGTTTCAGCAGACACAGGATACTTTGATCTGAACAACGCGAGCTGTTCTTACATCGCACCTTTGTTCCAAAAAGGTCTTATCATGTGTTTCTTGAAAAATTTTCCCTTTTCTCACTCCTGTTCCTTCAGGCAATGCAAAGAGCAGAGACAGAAAAATCTCCCAACACTATTAATCCCAGACATAGTATCCTTTTCTTCTCTCCATAAAGTCAGCAGGCATCTAATCTCACAGTGTGAATGTTGCTGCCTTAGAGGATTTTCCCCAAACAAGAATTTTATAATAAAATTTACAATAAACAGTAAGCAATCCAGCCAAAGGGCTTCCCACCAGTGCATGTACAGTAGAAAGGTATTTTTATAATTTGATTGCTCAAGATTTCAAGCTTGCTTGGAATGGGAGGGATAAGAAAGTTTTAATGTAACTTAATAGTCCACTTTGCACTTTACTGCACTTTACTGCAGCTTTGCAGTAAATCAATAAATATGTTATACTTAATAAATCTTTTTATTCCAGATCATAGTACTTGATAACACCAGTTTAAGGTTTTGTCAGACTCCACTAAAGCATGGATTAATGCACCAGTTTTAAACTTAGATTAACAGCAGCTCAAAGTAGCCAAAAGTGATAAATAGAGGGTCAGCAGCAGAACCCAGAAATGGAGAGCACTCAGTGTCTTGGGTTCTGACCTGGACAAAGGTGAGGAACAACTTGATGAACTTACTAGCAGTGAAATACCACGCATCAAGCTGAAAAATAATCTCTGCAAAACCAGCTCTCCTCCCTCTCTCTTCTTTATAAAAGAAGTTAAGGATGAGGTGATGGACATTTGGTCTCATTACCTACTACAAAGCATTTAAATTTCTGAGCAGTTTTTTAACACACAGGCAAAATCCTGCAAAAGCAGCCACAACATTTTACAGTTTCACAATTAACAAACCTGAATATGCATATGTGTGGATTAACGTTCTGGCCTGCATTCAAAGAATACCAAGAGCCCGGCCAAAAAGCAGAATTAGGACACAGAAATTCCACTGAAACGTTCACTTTGAACGTGCTCCCATCAGCCAAACCTGCAGGTGAAAAGTTGCAACACAAGCTGTTGCCCAAGTTCCCAGCACTGCCTGCACACGCCTGACTCGGGCACCAGACCCAACGCACAGGCACAGCTTGTTCAGTGGCTTTGCAGAAAGACAATTTTTTTTTTCTCCCTTCTCAAGATGCACTTCATCTTCCAGCATCAGGAAGAATTCGGAATGTTGGAAGATTTAGGGCTGGTGTGTGTATTCTTTTCAACAGCTTAAAACCGGAATTAATTCACGAATTCCCCAAATAATTTTCAGGTTTTTGGAACCCAGGTGTTCAGGAAGCTTTAAAGGCATGAGATGTGCTCCAGACAACTCAACTTTCCTAATGTCTTTTGTCAGAATTATCCTTTCTCTATAAGATAATCTCATTTCATGCACTTGCTGCCCTCAGTTAAGTCATTGCATATTCTGGCACTCTCATTCATTTCCAGCTCTGCTACTCTGCTACTGCAAGTATTTGTGAGAAAAATTTACCTTTCTGTGAATGAAGATTCTCCAGAAGTCATACAAGAGAAACCTAAATTTAAACATTTTTTGATTCTCATCTCTCTGACCGGATCTGAACTCTCAATGTAAAGAGGATCAGGAATGATTCTTCCAAGCACAGAAGGATTTCATTACCAGAAATCGAGAGTATGATCTTGTTTTCCTGAGACAGGAATTGGAAACAATTTCCTGAGTATTGCCAGGGTGCTGAAGACATAACTAAGATGGGAAGAAGGAAAAAAGGCAGCATGCTGAGGCTTGTTCTTGGTCATTTGCCATGGATTCCCCACCCTCTCTCTCCCAGCAAAGAACCAAAACAGGCTGCTCAGTGCCAAGGGCCACAGCAACATCCACCAGGGCAGGGATGGCATCAAAGGACACAGGAATTCTCTCCTCTGCATCAGGCCTTGCACTGAACACGTGCTCTAGATAAGACTTCATTCCTGAAGCTTTACAAGGATGCAGTCACACCCTTTGGGATGTAATTTTAAATAAATTTGACAAGATAGTAATTTTCCTTTTGATGGTAGAGCATTTAACTAAGAAGCAAGCTCATGTTCACATAATGTATTGTAACTGCTTTGCCTCCAAGGGTGCTCTGAAAATGCAGAGCATTTTGCTAATGAGAATATCTTTATTTTAACACCTATGTATGATGTAAGATCTCAAATAACCTCAGTGCATGTCTGGAACCACAGCAGGATGACTGTATCCATTCCCAGCATTTCCTACAGCACAATTTTAATAATGTCCTTATCATCTCCAGGTCAAGCCTTGACTGCTTTGGAAAATGTCCTAAGCAAGCATCAGAGGTCAGGCTATCATTTTATCAACAAAATTTTCTAACTAAACCAATGTAAACAGGAGCAGTCACTCTCCAGTTGCCATTTACTACAAAGTTTACGTAAATTCTGCACCAGGACTGAGGACAAGAAAAATAAAGATGACCATGACTGGCCTGGGCTCTGCAGAAATCCAGTGCACAAAGAGCAAAGCAATGCAGGGAATATCCCTGAAAGATTCCCTGGCTGCCTGATCAAGTATTTCCAGCTTCCCCTAATTTCCCCTCTCCCTTGGCATGTACTTGCATGGTCTAAAATCAATGGCCAAAGACAAAGTTTTCCTCTCAGAAACAGGATATTTGATTATTACTACAACTGCCCAGCAGAAAGGGAATTAAGAACATTCTAAAAGCCAAACAAATGCTGCTCCTCATTTATTTAGGCTTTGACAAACCATGCAATGCCTTTCAGGGACGCCAGGTCCTTGCAGAAGGAAGGCTCTGAGGTGGGCACAGATTTCATGGAAAGGGAGCAGGGGCACACAGGAATGAGGAATTTTCAGTCAAGTCATGAGGCACAAAGGAGGCTGTAACATCCTCCAACTGGAGCTGCCTGTGCAGGATAAACACAGCCCTGGACACAGCAGGTGAGGGGGAAGGATCTTCTTTTTGGAAAGAGATTCATTGCTTCCAGATGCGTTACTCAGCAAAGATTTTTTTATTTTTTTTTTTTTTTTTTTTTTTTTTTTTTTTTTTTTTTTTTTTTTTTTTCTGGGGAAGAAGAGAAGACTTCCTGCAATGATTCAGAACTCTCCCAGGCATTTTGTCAAACCCAGCCCTTACCCTCTTCATCTTGGACAGCTCCTATTTCAGCAAATTGGTAACACTCATCAGCATCTGCTTGTCTCCCACCCACTATTTCTGATGTCTTCAAAGTCCTTTGTTTAATATATTCAGGGTGTTTTCATAACATTCTGGGTTTATCCTAAAGCTGAATCCATTCAGATGCAGCTGAAAATGTGTTTCCCCACAAAAATTTGCCTGCTATGGCAGAAATGTAGTCAAAAAAAAAAAAAAAAAGCCAGCAAGCATGTTTAAATCACCTCACCCTCTTGCAGTTGGAATATATTCCTCTAGGATGCCTTTGAACCCTCAGTTTGTTTGAATTCAGGCCCAACAAGGCGCCAGTGGCCTCAGCAAGAATTCCTGCTGAAACAATTTGGTAACACTATCCCCTTGCTAGGGAACAGTGTTCGTGGCATGGGAATGTCACAATGTCGTCGCCCCCTTTGTTTGTGTTAAAATAAAGTTCTAAGTCTCAAAGCCACCTCTGGAAAATCACTAACAGGCAGAATATGTGAGACAGTGACATGGCAATAAAAAGGCAGTTCTGTCACAAGAATGCAGCTCATTAGAGGGAACCAGTTACAGGGAAAACAGGGAGGTTTCTCTCCTCTGCACCCAATCCATCCAGGAGTGACAAGCCATCCAAAAAGTGTCCCTTTTAGAAGCAACTCCTTCCTGAAAGGAGTATTAGGTAGCTCTCAGAGCCTACGTGAAACAAAGCTGTGGAGACCGGGAATATCTTTTTACAGACCCAGGGAAGTGACTGGAAAAAACTAGACCAGGCATCAAGCAGACAGCTCTCCTTTGGGTCTCCTTCATACAAGCCAGAGCTCTGCTCTGGAACTATCTCAGGCACGGCATAAAAAGCACAATAGATGTCACTGGGAAATGTATTTTTGCATTTCCCCCCACACAGAACCCTCAGTGTTATCAGAAATAGAGCATTTTTTCTCTCCACAACAGTACGGTGAGAAATGAACACAGTATCTCAGCTGGTGGAATTCTGATGGTTGACGGATCTTAGAACTTCTGAACAGAAGCAATTTTAGAAAAAATATTTCATTCAAACCTGTCCCCTCCCTTATCCCCCAGTTTCTACTCATTAGAGACATCATCTGTCTCTTCTTCCCAGTGCAAGGTGTATGAGGATGGCAAAGAGCAGATATTTTTATCTTCCTGGTGGTTATCACTATTCTTCAAAGCTGCCTCCTTGAGGCACTCGGTAAAAATGTAGTTTGTAAAGCAGTGGAGCAAAGGAGTACAAGTTACACTACTACAAAAAACCCACAAACTTTTCTTAAGTTGAAGTGTGGTCTTCCATGGTATAAATTGAGTAAGCAGAAATGACCAAGTTTGAGGGGGAAAAAAAAAGCAAAACCAGTAGCACTTGCAGCCTCTGCACTCAGCAGTTGTGGTTAGATAAAGTATTTGGCACCAAACTCCCTCCTGCAACATTCCAAGTCTGGTAAGGACTGGCAGCAAGTCAGCATTTACTCAGTGTCAGGTGGGTCAGGATGGGCCTTCCTGCAAAGCCAGCAGTTCTGGCCCTGGCCCAGAGCAAAGCCCAGTTTAACTGCTCCATCTGCTCCAGGCTCTCAAGGTGTGTGTGAGCAGATGGGGTTGAATGCTGTGTGACCAGCCACAACCCTGCTGCCATCCCACTTGAGACCCTCACAGCAATCCATGCTCCAAAATGAGAATTTTTTCATTGCTTTAGCTCCAAATATTATTATCACTAACTGTTTCTGACTGTGATATATATTTTTAAGCCAACATACATTTTACCTCAAATATGTTCAATTTATGTCAAATGTATTACATGTAATGAAAACAATCTGAAGTTTTGATTTCAGAAACCACAGACCAAGACTTCACTAGAAACAATTTTAGTAAGCTGCTGATTTATGCAAAACTGTGGAACATGTACTAAAGGGAAGAACGAAAATAAAGAAGTGAAAATAGGGGTTAATAACTGTATCTTTATGGAGAGAAGTAAAAAAGTTTAAATATTATACATG
>VYZR01062314.1:31867-43169 GCA_013400675.1 Oxylabes madagascariensis
TCTTAAATATGCTACCAATAAAACTGAGGAAAGAGATGGAGATACCCTGTGAAGCCTAAATGCATTTCAGCAATATGCTAACTCCAAACTTTTATACACGTGTATATATTTTTCATCTTAAAAAATTGATAGATGTGCCAAATTGTTAACTGACAAGCAGTTATTTTCAGATACAAATTAGGTTGTTATTTTATTTTTTAAGATTTTGCCCCAAGAATCTTAGTTTATAATCCATATAATCTTACATCTAACTCAAATTAGAAAAAAAAAAATGTCTAGAAAAACAGCAGAAAGAGGAGGAATTATTTAAAAGAATATAGTGTTGGGAGAATAACTGGCAACATGAATGGGGAAAGTTATTCCTATTACTTCTTTATCTGTTTGGGTGTGTGACTGTATATGCTTGCATATATATTGCCTGTCTACTTCATGACATTTCTAGAGCCTTTTCATCTACCATTGTAACAAGTTCACAAACATTTCTGCCCTGTATCAGTGGATAGGACATTTTTCAGTTTCAAACAAAATTCACAGTGTTTTATGCTCCTCGACAAAGCAACTACTGATTTTCCATCTTGTTGCTTACGGAAGCTTAGGAATTCCAATACAATCAAGTGTCTAAATGACAAGCACCTTTGTACAGGGTGTTTAATTCTTTTGTAACATGTACCATTGGACTTACATTGTCAGAGGCAGCAGCAGGCAATAAGTCTTACATTAAAAAGAATATATAAGATATTCTCATATAAATACGTAATAATAAGAATTATTCTTTTTTCTTTTAATCTGACATTGTATTACCAGGAGAAATTATGTCAATATATGACTACAAGGCCCAGAATAGCTGTAAAACAAATAAATCCATTCTATTAATAACTCTTGCACTACTGCTGCTACAGACAGATTCAAACACATACACTGGTAGGTCCCTGAATCAGTATCAATAAATACTCCCCCTTACCACACTTGGTTTCCAGACAGATAAGGTTTTAAATGTCCAGCATCAATCACATACTGTACAGTACCACTGTACTTAGGAGATCTACTGAGTTTACTGAAGAGAGTGTAATACAAGAACCCCAGGGACCCTGACAGTTGTTTAGNCACCGTACCAAACACTCAGGCCTCATGCCAATATTGAAACTGCTAAATTCCAAAACAGACATTATTTTTGAAAATTATACAACTCTACATCCATTATATATCTCTAAACATTCACACCTAAAACCCAGAAAAAGTAATGCAAGATTTTTTTGCTGATTTGAGGATATTTAGAATGTGGCATGTTTTAACTTATTTTAAAATAACTCATTTTGACAGTGTAGATGAATTTGCATGAAATGATCCTTGGAAATTTTATCATGACATATTCTGTTGGACCAGGCTATGAAGCTATATCAGGTAGAAGTTAGAATTTACATAAACATATTGATAGCTTTTTTAAAAAAAGCCTAAAATCAACAAGCATTAACAACTAGATCAGCTGCATTATATACCAAACATTTGCAATTTATTTTTAATCTATTGCTATCTGTAAACAGTGGGGAATTTTTGAAATATTTATACATTTTATAGTGAGTGACTTCTAAAACTCCTGATTATCATTTTGTTGCTCAATAACCCTATTACTGCCTTCAAAGACAAATGCTGAAACATTATCACTTGCTTAAAGCTTTATGATGCATTTAGTTATAAGTATCGCATACTAATATGAAGGTTAACTTGATGCAGAGAATATAAAAGTTAGTGAAATGCACCTAACTTTCACTATTATGGACTGGACCAAATATATGCAATTTAAAAGTAATCAAGGACATAGAATGAAAAAAGTATGCAAACACAAAAATGTACCTCTAACAAAAGACCAGAAAAATATGTGCAATTCCTTGTTCAATAATAATAATAATAATAATAATAATAATAATAATAATAATAATAATAATAATAATAATAAATCAGGCAACAACAAACACCAGAGCTGCATGGTGGGTCTCAAACTTCGGGAAACATTTTCTTGTTGAAGCCTTATCTCCCCTGCAGCACATCCTGGAATGTCACTGCAAGGCCACCAAGGGCCATCGTGTCCCCAGAGCCTCCCAGTTCAGCCCAGCCCAGCCCAGCAGGGATCTTGGGGGCACTTGGAGGGAACAGGNTATAAATACGTAATAATAAGAATTATTCTTTTTTCTTTTAATCTGACATTGTATTACCAGGAGAAATTATGTCAATATATGACTCCCAGGCCCAGAATAGCTGTAAAACAAATAAATCCATTCTATTAATAACTCTTGCACTACTGCTGCTACAGACAGATTCAAACACATACACTGGTAGGTCCCTGAATCAGTATCAATAAATACTCCCCCTTACCACACTTGGTTTCCAGACAGATAAGGTTTTAAATGTCCAGCATCAATCACATACTGTACAGTACCACTGTACTTAGGAGATCTACTGAGTTTACTGAAGAGAGTGTAATACAAGAACCCCAGGGACCCTGACAGTTGTTTAGACTTCTGAAGACTATTTTTAGTCAAATGAAAGATTTTGTCATTACTTTCATAAGGATCCATTGACATAGCATATTTACTGACATAACATCATATGTGTCATAGTGCCATATGTCCTTATGGTGTAATCAGGACTATTCAGGAGACAAGCAGAAAACACAAATTGTTACCTTCTTATTCTGGAATTTTAAGTGCAACATCCTTTGAATAAGGATGTGTTACACGACAGAGAGTTTCTTGGGTTCATTGTTTTGCTGAAGAACTGCATGTTGTCTAATTCTCCTGAAATAGATTTTCTTTTCATTTTGAAAATCATAGTTTAATGCAAAATTAACTTCCAGGGAAGGTTATGTTTCTGTAATTCTCCATTTCAAACCAAGAGTAGTGGCACTTTGAAGCATGTTTTCCAATTCTACCAATAGCTGCATTCTAGAGCTCCAAAAGCATTTGTCTATCATGTGCAAGCTGATAGAGAATATGTTGAGATTCAGGAAATTTCTGGGAAGATAATGGATCCATTATAGATTTTTGAGAATATTACTCTTTTTAATGTCCCATGGACTTGGTGGCAAATTAGAATTCTAATTTCTTCTTCTATCCCCAAAATCCTTTTTGTACTTTCCCTATGGGACAGCAGTTACACACAGAATAAGAGTTACATAAACATATGTATTTTCCATATTGCCAACATGCAGTGCTGCAGTCTATTGTAGAGTTCATTAGCTTGTTAGAAAATTGTCAAGAGAAGGGAAAGATACGAGGGAAAAAAAGGTGTGCTACAAAGTTGAAACAAATAGAAGGTCCATCCACAGTGGAAGGAAATCCATTTGGATTATTTTTCCCCCAAAGATTATTTAATGATAAGTATGGAGAGGAAAAAAATAGGACATAACATTAAAAGTATAGTAAAGAATTCTCGATTTAGTAGCTTAATCCTGAATTTCTTGGGAAATAGAGTGCTTAATATTCTCATAAAGCTGCCTATAATCTTACAGAATCAGACCCTGACAGATCAATTTTCTAGGATACAGTATGAATTTAAGAATCAAGCCAGACCTCAGAATCCTTTGGTTCGCCACAAGTTCACCTAAGGCCTTTGCTACATGCTATCTGTTAAAAATTGCTATATGCACATACTCAGATGATATAGATATTTTGGTGAGAGACAAATATTTACGGCATTCTTGAGTCATTATCTGTGATAAGTATAAAAGCCTATAGTATCATGGACTATATAAGCCGGAGGGGGGGGTTGGTAATAGCGAAATGCAACACAGCTACATCATTTTCTTTCACTGTCACTCTTTTTAGTATTTTTGTAGGTAAATTTGTTTTATTTCAGTAGAGTTTTGTATTTTGTTGAAAATCACAAAACTTTAGTTCTAATAGAGACAACATACTAAACGCCATTCACATTTTTTATACTTTTAAAGTATTCTAACTTTGAAGAAAAAATTCCTGCTGCTTCTTCTTGATGGCCATAAAAAAAAAGTAACTTCCTTGTAGTAGGATCTGATTTGTAAGAATAATGCAAAGTTACTATTAAAGGTTTTCAAATAATTTTTTTGCAAAAAAGAAATGGGATAAAATATATCTCATTTCTGAATTTACTAGAAAATTGCCACTCACGCACTTATGTATTCTACTGCTACAACATTAATATCTTTTCTAATTTTTCCCTCTTGTGTTTTAACATATAAGCTTGTGGGTGATCATGGGGAGGTATTAAGATAAGAATTTAAGAATCTTTTAGTATTCAGAGGATGCAGACTTTTCGTTTTTCAGTGTTTATCTTTACCAAAGTATCCTCATTCAGCTTTCCACGCCTGAAAATATTCCTGTCTTGCTGTTAAAAATTCTCATTAAGTATTTTAAAGACACTAATATTACAACATGCAGATATTACGACTGATAACCTGAATTCTGAGTTGCTCTTTTCCAAATCCCTCATTACAATAGCCTCAGGCACTCAAAGTTACTAGAAGGGCTCTTAAAAAATAACAGGGAATTTCACACAGCACCATCAACAGCAAAGTTCTGGACAGTTCTGCTACAGGAGATTGTGGAGACAGTGAATATCAGCAAGTTCAGATGGAAGGAAATTTCTCCACAAAAATCCATAAATATATACTAGAAGGACAAGCCATAAATAGGTAAAGAGGCCACAGAAATTATCTAGGCTCTCATGCTCATCCAAAACTGAATGCCTTCTAGGACCTCTTGGAGTCAGAATAATGAGCTACATGGATGACTGGTCTGACCTAGTAGGGTATGTTATACTATTTTATATTCTTACAAACAACAGCTTCTCATCTCTCACGTTTCCCTCTATATCGTTTCCCTCTGTAAACATTTCCCTCTACATCTGTATATATTGCCATTTCCATGTTTCATACATAGACAGGAGTTTTTGTGATTCCTTCCGAAACTTGAATTCACTCTGAAAAGCAGCCCTAGTTTATGGTTACTCAGGGACCCTGCTTTTGTGGTAGGTTAAAGAAAAGACATTCCACTGCTTTATATTACTTTATCCAACGCAGTTACCGATGCTAAAGGCAATTTCCCAAAATTCTGTAGCATGAAAAAGAGGTCACTACAGAGTTCAGAAGCTGTTTCTCTGCACTGTGCCACGAATGGCTAGTTTCAAAGACCCTGATTTTTGTATATATGAGGGAAAAGACTTCAGTCCTAGGTAAAAACAAGGGAGGAGTGACCAAAAGATTTTTGCCAGAACATAAGGAACGGTGCTTACACTGGATCAAAGCATCACAAAATAATTCAGATAGAAGGAACCTCAGGATGTTTCAAGACAAGCCTCCTGCTCAAAGCAGGAACATGAAATCAGACCAGATTTCTCATGGCTTGATAGAATCCAGTCTGTAAAGCCTCACAGGATACAGACTGTATCCAGTGCCTAGGTCCCTCTGAATAGCAGCTTTGCCCTCAAATATGTCAACAGCTTATCCAGCTCCTCTTCCCTTCACATACACATACACATTGATGTCATCTGCAATCTTGAGCATAGCACACACCATTCATCTCCTCCAGGTCACTTATGAAGATGGTAACTGTTGCCCTGATTTTCTAGCCTTCTGGTGTTTTCTTATAATTCTATGTTCTCATATTTGGGTGGTTTTTCTCACACACGGGTGTTATTGTTACAAGCAGTGTTTATGTTACACGGGGTTTGTTTACGTTCCTTCTCTTAGGGGACAGATCAACTGATGGACTGTTGTTTTGACCAATGGGATGGGAGAGGTGTCAACCTTCTCCTCTAATCCCTGGTTTGTGTAGAAATACTATAAATATGGAGTCAGATGAGAATAAATTAGCGGAGCTGGAATCTCAATCAGAAGACTGTGTGTCATCCTTTTACAGGTCCAGTAGCGTCAGGTAACCAGGACAACTCCCAGGACAGCCCCTGCAGTACACTTCTCTTTACATGCCTCCAGGTTGATTATGACTTGTTAGCCACTGCCCTCTGAGGATGACCATCCAGCCAAATTTTTAATGTTGCATACCCACTCGTAACATAATGTTGTGGCTTTCATGAAAATATTCTGTGGGACATGCTGTTGAAGGCCTTTTTAGAGTTGATACAAATGATGTCCACTGCTCTCCTGTCATCTACAAATCCATCATTTAATTACAGAAAGCAATCATGCTGGTCAGGCATGATTTGCCCTTGGTAAATCCATACTGACTGCTCTAAATCATTTTCTTCTCCTTCATGTGCCCAGAAATGTGTTCCAGGAGGACTCACTCCCTGATTTTCCCAGATGTGTCAGCTAAACCAGGACATCTGGTCATTTCAACCTAATTCCACTTTCAAATTAAACTCAGGTCATACAAGCCAAATATTCACCTCCAGACAACAGCATCTGTCCCACTGATCAAAGCAGGAGTGTGGATAGGCATGCATGTAAATGATAATAAAATTAATAACAAATAGTTACTCTTTGTAAGCAATTTCAGTGATTGGAAAAGGAGCAGGACCACGGAGGAGACAGTATAGGCATCAGGAGGAGTGTATTCCATTTCAAGTTTTATTGAGGAAAATGGCATAGGTAGGTCTTTTAGATCTATGGCATTTCTTAAATTTCATTACTCTCTATCTATAATCTGTATACTTGTTGAAAGTGTACAGTTGTCCCAAATGTCATATAATTATCACTTCATGGTCATGAATTAGACAGACAGAAATATACATTACCAGGGTGCATCTGAGGGTAGTGCCAGTCCCAAGCATATGACACTTCCCTGGGGCTGGGCCGAAGCTTGCTAGAACACCAGCCTGCAGGTGGGGAAAGTTGACAGGAACCAGGCTCAACACAGCCTTGGGGACAATTGAGCAAGGCTGCCTTGCATGCAGCCAGGCTGAGGCCAGGCCAGGACGTCAGCCCCTGCAGGTCTGGGCTTAGACCAGGAGCAGTGGCTGTGCAGAAGGACTGTGGCTTCACCAAGGACCCAGTGCCTGTGCCGTGGCGGAAAACAGCCCCCTAGGGCAGGGGTCAGCCCTGGCCATGCCTCCCCACAGCACTCCCAGGAGCCTCTCCCCACAGCCACCAGTTCTGTGGGACTACTTAAGGCTACACTGGTCCCCAGCCCTACTGGCCAAACCTCCTAGGGGATGTTGCTCAGGGTTCTTACACGTGCAACCATAGTGAAAATTACTGCTTCACTCTACTAAAAATTTTTATATGGAAAGCCAGCTGTTGTCTTCCTCTCAGGTGCTATCTATCACAGAATCACAGCATCCTTAGGATTGGGATGAACCTCTGGAGATCATCCAGTTCAACTCCCTGCCAAGCCAGGGTCACCCAGAGCAGGTTATGCAGGAATGCATCCAGGTGGGTTTTGAGTGTCTTCAGAGAGGGAGAGTTCTTGACCTTCCTCAGTAGCCTGTTCCAGTGCTCTGCCACCCTTTATGTGAAGTATGAAGAAGTATGTTCACCAAAAAAGAAGTATCTTCACTATTCCTCATTAGCAGTCTCAAGCACCCCTGCCTGAATTTCGCAAACACGTTAAAAACCTTATGTGTAATTATATGTGTATATGTTTCACATTTACACAATTTGAAAATAGAAATTCAAGTGGAGTTTTAGCCTTAAAAATCAAATATCACAACAGTATTGTACAATCAGTCATGCACTCTTTGTAATGTTTGAAAAGTTTCCTAGAGAAACTATACCAACTTCTAGTGTTTTTTCTTGTGCCCTATGTTTTCATACTTCTGCTATGATGATCCTAAGAAGGGAAGGCAAGGTTGGAATAATCTATCCAGTAAAATTTTTGCAAGTTCATGTGTTAGTTTAATATTATTTCCTGCCAGTACTTCAAGACTGAAACAAATTGTTTAGCCTATTATAAAAGACTTCTGTGTTCTCATTTCTAAATTAATGCAGTGACTAAGTCATTGGCAAGACACGAGTATAGTGACAACCAGTGTCCTCTGCGGTTTCTTTGGAACAGAAGGATAATGAGTTGACAGTTGATGTTTATAACTTTTATCTGTGATTATCACACTCATTTCTCGTTTTGAGGAACTTTAACTGTAATTTATTTCGAGCAAATTTCCACTGTATTTTTCTATATTCTACTCATTAAAATCAACATAAAGGAACCCTCAGGAAATGCCTACTTAAGCAGTCAAACACCTTGACATTAAGACAGAAACTAATAGTTGATGTGTGTTTGTGTTTCTTTGAATCACTCTGGGTTTTTTGGTAGCAAGGTACTAGTTTATCAGTCCACACTGCAACAGGCACAATATGTAAAGTGTAAACTGCTCCATTTTTAGTGAATGAATCAGGAACAGAGGAAAGGCTTAAGGAGGGAAAAAGAAAGTGAAGTTTTAAACAAGATATTTGAAATGGTACATTAATAGTATTTGTGTAGGCTAACCTTGGACTTTGACATAACGTAAATGGCTTCAAATCAGAATCTGCTAAGAGAGGACACTGCATATTCTAGAGCGCAAAGGTTTTCCCCAGATCTTGCCTAGGATTTTGAAAGACAAGCTTTGTGTAGCAACTTCATAATCACTCTTTTATTCCTGTAGTATTGCTTGAGATTAAAAATGGAGCTAGTTTCAATGTTGTAGCCAAATTTCATATAAACATAGAATGTATTTATGATCACTGCTCTGAAAAGCAGATTTGATTTATCATGTGTCTGAAATTGCACTGACTACTATTTCTTATTAATTCCTTTGTAAGTCATCCTGATTTCTTCTTAATTCTCATATCTGAAATTTGTAAGGTAGCTTGTAGCCAATCTGGAACTTATATGAGGTAAGTGATGCATTAAAAGATATATTGGATTGCAATACTGGAAAGTGCTAGAATAGGATAGCAGTAAACCCAGCACAACCTAGAAAAATTAATACACTGAAAACATCATCCTACATATTAGTCTTTCTTGTTCATTGTATGTCACACAGACACACAAAAATACTTACTTACCTGTTCTACATTGAATCAGAAAGGTATTTAAGTGGGGAATATGTTGCACATCTGTTTTTCTCTTTTTATTACAATCCATAAATGAAGTCAATAACTATGATAGTCTGTGTTAATAGCTGATGTATATAAAAGGAGGTAGTGGAGTACAGTTCTCATTGGTTCATAATGGATGAGGAGGGTCATAATTCCCTAAGATGTGAATGTGAAATATAGTTTTTTTAGTCCCAAGGACTTCTAGTGGACCAATAGAGTCCCCTAGATTGAATCAAAATGATTATGTCACCATAATTTGTTCTCAGAATTACAATCAAATAGCCTTGTTGCTGTTGATTACATATGCACAATCCTGTGCTTTTCTTTTTTATGTAGTTATAATTGAAAATAATTTGTTCCATTTGAGAACAAATTCAAATCTATATATTTGAAACTCTGATCAACTTTTAATCCTTAATCCCTACTTGTTTAACAATTAAGCAGGGCTTTACTGACTTGGTCTAAATAACATGATCATTGTGAACAGTAATATTCTGGGTGCTATAGCAGTTATGTTTCTCTGAGATGCAGAAACAGCTTTTCATATTTCTCTCCCTTACAATGTGCATGTAAACCTGAAGAGGTCAAGCTTTAAGGCTGCAGTTCTCTACTTCTACGTACCATGCCTACATGAAGGAAATAATGAACCAAATAAGACTTTATTTTCATCTTCTTAGCAATTGTCTTTTTCCTGTATCAAATACTTTCTTAGTTTATTTTTCCGGCAAGGTTTACAAACAGTTTTTATGTGAAGTAACAAAGTAGTATGATCCTCATTGGAAAGGGAAAGCAGTATTCAAAATATGTTCTCAGTGAAGAGTTCTCATAATCACAGCTTCATTCAGGAGAATTTATTTGTGGAGCTGAGAACTAAAATGAATAAAGACTTCCTACCTGGTGATAAAAAAATTAATCCTTTTTAAAGGTGTTCACATGTCATTAAGCTCTCCTTCCACAGTGCTCTGGTGGAGTTCAGTGAATTTCAATATGGATTATTGAACTACAGAGGTTTTGGTGAGACACCTTTAATCAGTTTTCCTAAAATTACAATTACTCTACTATAAGAGGATACATGGTGGATTTCAAAGCAGAACAGTTCATAGAGCCCACAGTTCTAAATAGTAGTCTGAAATCTCAGATTTGGCAGTGATTTGGAAAAAGCTGAGATAACTACATGTAGCAAATTATGTTTCTTCTCTGTATGCACAGTCAGACAAGGAGATGATGATAACTGAAATGGGATGTTTGATGTCCCAGTAACTTTAGAGAGATTTTAATAATGCAGTCCCTTTCATCCAAAGGAATAACTTTAAATTACTTCAAAGCACTTCATAAACACTGCAAAATAAGAAGAAATTGAGGACTTGAGAATGTAACGGATTAGATAAAAAGAATAATTAAAGTGAAGTTGCTGTTTGTGGCTTGACAAATCTATGAATAATAGCCATGGATTGCAAATATGACTAATGAATTTGGGTGAATCTGTTTTTAGGGCAAGTAAAATCAGTGTTTTGGAAAAATGTCTCTTTTTCTGACACCTAACTTGAATACTTAGTCACATTAAAAAAAAAAAAANATATATATATAAATATTAGTGTATCTTCACATAAATGAATAACACTTCTACTTGTATTTACAATTTAAATATTTGTGGTTTTGTTAGGCCATATTGATGTTTTTATTATTTAGGTCAGCAAAAAATGATGATTTGCCATATATCTGTATATTTGCAAGTCTCGTGAGCAGTGTCTGATTAGCCACAAGGAAAGGAGGCTCAAGGGAGGACCTCATCATCCCTGTAAACACTGTAATGTCACTGGTAAGTAGTGAAAGCATGAGGGTGTTCACTGCCTACAACTCCCTGAAAGGAGATGGTATTGAGGTGTGGCTCAGCCTCTTCTCCCAAGTAATAAGCAAAAGAACAAGAGGAAATGGCCTCAAGTTGCACCAGGGGAAGTTTAATTTGGACATTAGGAAAAATTTCTTCAACACAATGGTTCTTAGGCATTAGAACAGGCTGCCCTGGAGAAGTGGATGAGTCACCATTCTGGGGGTATTTCAAGACATGTAGATACAGTGCTTAGGGACATGGTTTAGTGGTGGGCTAGGTAATGCTGAGTTGGACTAGATTATCTAAAAGATCTTTTTCAACCTGAATATTTCTATGATAGCTCATGTTTTCAAATGTAAGAGTATTTTTATCAGAAAGCAAAGTCTTAACATGAAGATACTTTGAAAATAAATATTACAGTAAGTGCTTAAAAAGGGACACATCAGGATGACAAAATGTTGCAG
>VYZR01062359.1:25694-48443 GCA_013400675.1 Oxylabes madagascariensis
TCATCTCACTCAACTACTTTTACCTTATTTATGTATTTTTACATGTTTATTGTGGGGCCTGGTGCCAAAATCCTTTAGCATCGTGGGAAGGTGCAATCATCTCTTAGCAAACCACTCCTCCCTGCTTCCACACAAGTCTCCATGCTCTATATTTTAGGAGACTGGAGCAATTAGCTGAAGTTGTGTCATTTAGATACGTTACAAACTATCCCAAATAAGCCATTGCAAGTTAATAAGTAGTTTAGGAAAATGACTGTCATGTATTTTTCTGTATGTTTGCATGTTCTGAAGTCTGTGTAAATCATGGTAATGTTTGTATTGTCACAAATATGATCTAAAGTTATGGGTCTCTGGAGTGATGGGTAAAGGTAGGGAGGCAAACCTTTCCCATGACTTTGTTAACATGGAATGAAAATACAAGTAAATGGGTGTGTTTGGTGAGACCACCTAGATAGGCATTGGATTTAGGGGGTATCATAGGTGTAAAAAACATAGCTTGAATGCAAACACATGGTGAGCAATTGGGTGTGCAACACATGAATGTCCAAAACACAACTTTCAGCCTCCAAAGAGGAAGCAGCTGCTTGTGAACTACAACAGGCACGTGGGCTGGTTGTAAGCTTTACCACCATCTAGACAAAACTAAAGTCGCATATTCTGAATTCTCCTGTGAACAAGGGGTCGTGAGACACGGACAATGCTGAAGAGCCTGCCTGCGCCTCATCCTCTGGAATACCAACAGCTGGGACTCAAGAGATCTTACTTCTGGCAGTTCCAGGTGCTGCCAAAAAAGAAGGGCTTAAAATTCCAACAAGCCCAAAACAATGGTCTGGGAAGAAGGTTATGATCTTGAATGGAGGGAAAATGTTTGAAGTGAGAGCTCTGCAGAGAGCTGAACACCAGGAGATGGCCTGGGTG
Organism: Oxylabes madagascariensis; assembly: GCA_013400675.1. NCBI lineage: Eukaryota > Metazoa > Chordata > Aves > Passeriformes > Timaliidae > Oxylabes > Oxylabes madagascariensis. The sequence continues at coordinate 26,613 of VYZR01062359.1, forward strand.
CTTTGGCAATCCCACCACTAATAAACATTAATAAACAGCTGTGTGTCCCAGGGGGAGAGAAAACCAAATCCCTTTTAACATACAGATGAGAGACAGAATAATTTTACATACTGTCACTGGTGGAAAAGAGTCAGTGTTTTCAATTTTTTTAAAACTTTTATTCATTTTTTTTTAGAAAAAGGAATAAACTCTGCATGGTAGAGTGTACGGTATATAATTACAAAACAGAACAAGTTATATGGAATGGATTATTTTCCCAAACTATTTAAAGTTGAACCTAAAATCATTTGTAAATCAACACTCATTGCAATGTAAGACAAAGGAAAATAATCAACATGTTTTTTGTTTGGTACAGATTCTCACTACCTCTTCAGCCTGAATTTTCCCAGGGTTGGGCAGAAAAGAGGGGTAAATCCTGCCCATTGTCCTAATCATAATTGTACTGACCAAGCTTTGTGCTATGAGATCTAGCAACATATGGCTTTATATACGTTCCTAAGTGAACAGTGCAACATCATCACCACCTTAAGTGTTTATTCCACATTCAAACTGTAACTGAACATCACTCTGAAACCCTTTTCCAGCCCCAAAACAACAGTGGCAACAATGAAAAGCAGAAAGTCTCCAGCAATCAGATTTCATCCCAGATATCTGTGTAAACTGTAGATCAGGGTTGGGTAGCAGCACAGAAGGCAAAAGATGTGACAGTTTGATTCAATAGCATCTCTAAAGACTACTGTAAGACTGTCATTCTTTAGTCTGCATCTTGCAATCACAATTTGCTTTTTCCCTGCAATGCTATAAAGCAATATAAGAAAAAAATCAGACTCAAAAGCAAAAGGTAGAAGCCTTCGTGGAAAGCTTCTGCTTAGCCTTGAGTGGTCACTATTAGAAACAGATCTCAGCAATCAGAAACAAATTTTGAATGTATATACACAATTTGGGTGGAAAGGGATATGGCCAAGGGTGGAAGCCCTCCTATCTGACCTACAGACTGTTTTGGATTGTAGGTCCACACTACACCCACTGCCTTTTTGGTCTGAAAAAACCAGCAAGGCAGCCAGATGCTCCAGGTGCGCTCCAGGCTCTTGGCTCCACTATTCCTTGGCTGTGTGAGGGAGAAGGAGGAAGAGGAGGAGGGAGTAAGAGTGCTGTCAAGAGCTCCCCTCCCCTCACATTGCAGTTGGCTGAGTGATGCATGGGTTGCAGCAACATGGGACGTTACACTGGGAAGGTTTAAGTGCACACTTTTCTCTTCATCCCCTCCTCCCCAATCCTGTTGGAATGTATCTATATCAGTAATCAGGTAAGTATTAATAATAACTGTAAGCTAGCATAGTCACCCTCCCCTTTAGAATGGGGGGAGAGCAATACCATCAAACAAATTCCCATTTGTCCTGACGTGTATCCTTTCCAGATTCTGTAGAGCAATTGTATGCAGGTTTTTTTCATACTAGAATTAAAAGGAGTCAAAGCTGGTAAAGAAACTGGATGTTTCCTGGCCTAACTGAAGGAAATAATAAAATTGATTGAAGTAAGAGTGAAGGAAAAGTAAGCATTAGTGTGTTTGCATCCTCTGGTATGTCCCACTTCTCTACGTTCTGCTCACAGGCCCCTTCCATACTCTGAGCAAGCACTCCCAAACTTAGAGAGGTAAGGCTTCAGCTGAAATCTCACAGTTGAGACTAATATTTAATTTATAATTACCACAAATGTAATAACTTTAGCAGATCCATGTGGGGCACGTTGAGGGCAAGGCTTGTTAAGTGAACCAGCACAGGAGAAGATTGGACAGGGGTGGAATCCCACATGATAACAGCAATTGAACAGTGTCCATCAGCATGGCATTAGCTTAGTGTGGATATAGCATCAGGAGCTTGGATAAAGCCTTTAAGCTTTCTGGGTGTCCAGTCAGAACCAGGGAAGCGGCAAGAAGTTTTACCATAAAACTCCAGTACTGCAATGTCTAAAGGAGCTGAATCTCAATGGGCACAGATTTTAGGTTTTGCACAGTCAATCCTAATTAAAACCCCAAAACTGTAAGGTCTGATGCCCCTGCTGTTGGAGCCTTAAGACACCCGTTATACTGCTGAGCCCTACTCTTTTTTTTTTTTTTTTTTTTTATAAAACACTGTTTTAAGATAGAGCACAATAAATGTGCTTATTACGCACTCTAACATAGAGCACAGAAATACAACACTACAGAGTGCAAGTCTAACCATCTCCACAGTGGGAAAAGTGCGAAGGTTAAAAATATGCATGTGGCTTAACACAAGATATTTTTAAAAAACATGACATGGAAATCTTATACTAATGCTTTCANGAGCCTTAATACCCCCGTTATACTGCTGAGCCCTACTCTTTTTTTTTTTTTTTTTTATAAAACACTGTTTTAAGATAGAGCACAATAAATGTGCTTATTACGCACTCTAACATAGAGCACAGAAATACAACACTACAGAGTGCAAGTCTAACCATCTCCACAGTGGGAAAAGTGCGAAGGTTAAAAATATGCATGTGGCTTAACACAAGATATTTTTAAAAAACATGACATGGAAATCTTATACTAATGCTTTCATCTTTACCACAAACATGACTGAAAACTTAAGGTCAGTTGCTGATCCTTCTCTCGCAGTAGTAGTAGTGTAATCCTTTCAAAGGTACAATGTTGGAAAGATCAGAGAATAAAAAAACCCAAGTGTCCAAAAATGATCCCATTTACCGCTTTTCCAGTAGTTACGTTTTTCAAGAAGTAAATGTGTAAGGTCACCTTGATCTTCACCATCAGTAATTGATACACTTGGAAACAGCTAAGCCAACCACCTGGACTGAGATCAGTTCGCTGTCGCACACGCACACACACACGGATACACACACAAATACCCCACAGGAAAAAGTGCACTTTCAATTGCTGATACAAAAATAGATTGGCACATTCTTTTTGACACAGTGAAGTTATCTTCTTTAAAAGCTTTTCCACTTTAAGAAGTCCTCTTGGAATTTGCAGCAGGTCTGTAGAAAAAAGCGCTACGAGAATGCACTCAGTGGACTTCCAGGGTTTGTGTGATGGAGAGAGGGGTGGTCGTGGAGGCTGCCCTTCTAATTTTTGCCTACTTTTATAGCTGTAGTCCCTACAGGTAGGGTCAGTTGCCACCCAGTTTCAGCACGCGAACTATTTACCAACAGCTCAGTCTTCACCTGCTTTAAGAAAGTAACGATACATAAATTCGTCAAAGCCAAGAGTTGATGCAGTATTTCCTGTAGCTAGAAAAACTGTTTTGGGGAGAGGGGAGAGAGAGTGAAGTGTTAGGAGTCTGATTTTGCATTTCCAGTAGTAACTGCGGCTCGGGAGAGCCAAGCGGCAACAGTCGGGAGCCCCTTCCCCGCAGGGCAGCCAGCGCTAGGAGTTCTGCACCAGGCGTCTGTAGTGCGGCATCACTTCGTGCTCGGGAAGGTGGAGAGCAAACTCCAAGGCCACCAGCACCGGGAACTCGAAGGCGATCAGCTCTCGTCTGTTCAGCCGGAACTTCTCTTCCAGTTTCTGCAACCACAGCCGAGGGGAAAAAAATAAATTAACAAAAATGGAATGAGGGTTTGCCTTCCCAGGGCTTTCCCACAAATGACATTATTCAAAACACGTATGCTGCTGTCATTAAACTTCTGTCCTGATCGACTTGCACGGCTCTAGGTTTAGGAAATCAGAGCTGTGTGAACTGGATGTACCGAATCCTTACTGTGAAGGTGAACTCACAGAGCTCAGCCAGCCATGCTATTTCTGACACGTTCGTCACTTCACTCATTCCACTGTGAGCAGATACATCTTCTAGCGATCACAGTGATTACCACTGCAGCAACAGGAAATTCCTGGCTTCATGCAAACATCAAAATCACTTGTGAAATGGAAGACATGTGTCTTGTAATTGTCCACAAATTTCCTGCACTGCTTGAAATCACTGGTTTTCCTTACAGCATCAGACTCTGCTACAACGCCCTGTTGGGGAAATTATTTTGCCACAATTTGATCTTAATACCTCAGAGGCAGAAGGTGTCATAAGAAGTGAGTAACAGAAACTGCTATCCTCAGGGGATGAGATGGGTTTTATGTTGTTTTTGTGCTGTAAGGTACTAAACCTCCCATATGCTCTGCTGTTTTCCCTGGATTTGGATGTTACAAGTAGGTAACCAGTTGCTCAGGGATATTTTCCCCCTCATCCTCTTCTTAGGATCTTCCTGGCTTCCTACTTCTCTGTCCACTGCATCTACTGGAAAGTTCAATGACTTATGGATGGACGAACCTTTCAAGGTAGCAAGAGAGGCCAGATCTTCCAATTCCCACTTGGCTGATTTTTTTTGTGATTATTCAGAGGGCTTTCCAACAAACTGACTGTCAACCCAGCTCTGTGACTGTGGGAGGAGGGCATGAGTCCAGTCCTGCCCCCCATCCACAATCCCATGTCTCTTCCATTGAGTGAGATGGTTGTAGCCCCATACCAAGACACCAGCCTAACTTTCTGTAGCATTAAATCAGATTGGTACCTTGGTGCTTGCAGAGGATTGTGGCATAACATCCCCATGTTACCTCTTTCATGTGAAGTGGGTAGAAGACCGAACACCTTACTCTACAAAAAACACCTGGAGTGAGCTGTTCTAATGGGAACACTTCCTTAGGTTTTCTTGCCCAAAAGCTAAACTTGATAAAAGAAATACAAATTGGACTCCATCTGAAATTAGTGTATGCATTTAACTCCCACAGGAGAATCCTTACTGACACTCTTGAAAACATAATTAAAAGCAAAATTAATTTCCTGAGGGTTCACCTGTTGCCTTGTATTGACAGAATGATGGTCAGATACACCTCAAGCCTCAGAGTATCTGACATCAGGGCCTTCTACCCCATCAAACAAGCTTCCCACACCTCTGCAGGGACATTGATCACTACTACTTCCACAAAAATGTGTAACAAAAAAAGATATTTAGCTGGCTGTACAGCTGGAAGCCTAAAGGAGAGCATGTCCACTGACAAACAGGCATGCACAGACCACACACTGGCACTTCATGTAGATGGAACACTGGCGTCCTATGGATACGTACATCAATAAGATGCTTGACTTCATGTTTTCTGAGGTCACTGCCAATTTTGGCTGCTAAAAGAACACAAGCTCCAGCACAAAGCTTTCTATTCTGCTTGTTCAGCTTCCCCTTGAGAGCGAGCTTCTCAAAGTAGACAAAGGCCATGGCCACTGTGGGCTCTTCAAAACCACATTCTTCTTGAGCAAGCTTGCGCATTTCTCTCTTCAAGCTGAGTAAAGAGATCAGAGAAGTATGCTGTGAGATGAGTTTTAAAGCATTTCTCATTTCACCCTAAGCGCCATGCTTTCAGATCTCTGAAAGCATGATCCTTTTGAGTATTTCCTGTTTCCTTTCCATTTGACTAACCAGATCCTGCTTAGTCAAATGGAAAGGAAAACATAATATACTGGGCAGTAAATTAATCTTTATGCTGTTTTGGGGGCACATTTCGTGGCACATTTTTACATCACCTCCCCCTCACTGCCCCCAACAGACAGTTGTGTCAAACTATAAAAGCAACCAAAAAAGCCCTGACAATTTTAGCAATGATATTTTATCAGAGGTTCTACACTGCGCACCATTTGTTTAGTAACAACGTTTTGATTACTGGTGCTCTGTATGCAGCTTTTGCTGCTGGTTATGGTTGGTCAAATCCAAACTGACAGTTCTGCCCATGTACTGCAGCACTGTCTGGTCACAGAGCAGTGGGGCTCAGTGTCCTTCTGGCCACTAGGGTCAAATGAAATTATCATTACTTCAGTGGAGCAATATGTCTAGCCTGCTACACCAGAAACAGAGATGGAATATTACAACTTTGCTGTGAAGCCAGCTGTTCTTTTAGCTTCTGTCAAAAGTCAGCACTTCTCTTTCTTCAGTCTCTCTTTAAGCCAAGTGCCATGAGCTTAGAGACTCTGTTGTGTTATTTTTCTGGGTATTTTAATATAGTGCAAGCCCAGCTCTCATCCTCATCCTGTTAGATGCTGTGCTGACCAGTGTGTGTCTGCACATTCCTCTGTCCTGTTTACCCATCCCAGTAATCAAAGCAATCATCTGACTTTGCACCTCTGCTGGTCACTGCTCCTGGAAGATCAATCAGTGCTGTGCTTCCCCTAATGTACAGCAGGAATTGCACTGACAAGTGAGACAGCTGCATCACGTTGCAGCCTTACTGAGCTTTGCAACGTACCTTCTTATTTTACTGAGGGTTAGCTTGATGTGAGGGAACTTCTCTTTAAAGGTCTCATTCATGTCCTTCTTGAGATCTGATGGCTTCACATAGTCTATGACCGTGGTCTGTAACACATGTCAAAAGAGAATTACTCTTTTAGTTTGTAACAAGAAGATCACTCGATTCCCAGAAACAAGAAATACCAAACAAGTGCCAGTCAGTCCCAATGCTTTCAGCAGACAGGAAAATTAAGTCTGAACTAAGGCAACTATTTATTTGTGACTGACAAAACAAGTGACTTGTTCAGCACAAGCCTTGAACAATACATATCTCATTAGCATTCTCCAAGTATTGCTATGAGTGAGTTTAAGATAAATGTGGCTGGATGAAACCTACCTGAGAAGTCTTGTAAGACAAAAAAATTCATCACAATAACTGATATGAGGACCAGATTTTGGTGCATACCTCTATGTGGTTCTGAGACCCATTGTGAGTTTCTCTCAAACTGATTCTTTAAAGAAACCACTGGTACAAACGCTTGACTACTGTAGCACACATTTATGATCAAATAAGTAATCAGCCATATAAATGGCAGGTCACTCAGTAGAATGGAAGGCAGTAATGCTGTGGTAAGTTAGGCAGTAAATGGACAAAAGACTCAGGACAACATTCAAAGTGTACAGTCTATTTCCTTTGAACTTCCTATTCTTTTTTGTTACAACCTAAGGAATCTCCCCAATTTGCAGAGGGTTCTCCTGGCCAACACAGCACCTGCATCTGCGGGTGCCCTGCATTTTTCTTGTTCCCTTAGTCTTTGTTCACGTAGCATTTTTCCAAATTCTCGGTCATCATTCACCTGGCCAAAATCTATCAGTTCAACAACAAACCAACCTTTATTTTGGGAATGTCAATGCTCTTCTAAGCTTTGGCAGATCTTCCCATTGGACAGAAGTGGAGAGGAGTCCCAGCTTGGGCACCTGGGGGACAGCCTGGTCCCCAGGCATCCAGCTCTCTGCCAGCTCCAAGAGAGCAGCAGTGGATAGTGCAGTGCATTCTCCTGCTCATAAAATAATATTTCCCTTCTAATTTCTGGTTTTGATTAATCTGTATTATGGCAAAGGGCTGTTAACACCAAACAACAAGAGGCGGAACGAGGCATGCAAAAACGCTTGCTGCATGTTATGCCTTTATAGAAGGTGGACCTCTGCTGTAATATATCCTCATGGGAATTGAAATCAGCCAAAAAGACTGACTGAATATGCTTTCAGGCTTTTTTTTCTATCATTAACATAATATATGGAAGGGCTTGGGGAATATAAAGTGCAATGGCTCTAGAGAGAAAGCAGACAATTCCCTTTATCCAATCACGTTGTTCTCTGTTTCCAAAATAAGCATGAAGGAGAGTAAAACACACCTAACTTTTCCTGCACTTTATTCAGGAGATACAGTACTGAATTATTAAGAATTTAAAACAGAGCAGAGCATGTGTTTCCCCTGAATAGTGCCCAGCAGTATTTGAGGCAAATATAATAGAGAGGAAAACCCCAAGTTTTTGCCACAGGGTGTTGTTATGGTCATGCACAGGTTTTAAAACTTGGGCCATTCTGCCACATCAACACTCTTCAGCCACACCTGCTTCCCTGCATGTGCATGGATGAGTCTGACTGCAGGTTCAGGCAGACAGTGCAGTGCCCCTGAGGTTAAAAATTCATAAGCTGCCTTGATGCTGAAGCAGGCAATGTGCTACCACACCTGAATAAAAGGAAGAGAGGAAAAGACGGAGGAGAAGCCTTGCCCGGGATCAGTGGGAAAGCCTTCAATGGAATGTGTGGGCCTGCCTGGTTTTAACCCTGCTGAGGCTGGAAGGATGTATGTGTGCACTGTGCAGCCGTGGCTCTTCACTGCAGACAGCTTCTCACACGCCTCATCTCACCTGGCAGGGCTCAGACCTCTAAAGCAGAAGAATTAAGATCTTAACAATTACCCCTTATCCTTTCTTTCCCTGGAATGTTGCAGCCTGCCTGCCTGCTCCTTGGTATTGTTGCCAAAGGATCATCAGCAAGCTGGGTGCTGCTGATGTACAGATATGCTGGGAGGTTTATGTATTAGAAGGCTTCCTCTCAGGACTGTTACAAGAGGACACCAAAACAAGCCACATCTAATTTAGACCACTGCTGTCTGCTACTCAGGGTATGGAAATGGGTCCATGCTGCTCTTGCTTACACAGCCAAGAGACGCTAACCAGATACATCCTATTAAATGTAAAGATGATTTTAGTTACTAACAGTATTTTTGGTTGTTTTGGGCAATCCTACGAAGAGTGAGCTCAGTGTTACCGTGCAAAGCTACCTGACACATTATTTCATGCTTCACTACAAACCTAACTGCCCACTGTCCTTCATTACCACAGAGCTCATAGTTTAACCTTAATTAACTTGCCTTTAGCTCTCTCCAGGTTATCTTCTTCTTTTGCTTTTGTGCTCAACAGAAACGTCTTCCCAGCAGAAAGGGCAGAGCAGCGGAGGGAGGGCCTGTCCATCCTCCGGGCTCAGCTGAAGGTGTGCACAGAAGTTGTGCCAGACAGCAAGTTCCAGCTGCTTTCACCTCGAACACGTGGGTGTCAGGGTGGGTCTGGGGCCACTGTGCAGAGGGGGAGCAAGCCCTGGGCTCTGCCACTCAGCAGCAGCAGCCCCCTGGGATGCACCTTTCCCCATGACTGCTCTGCAGGCACCGACTTGTTTTACCTGGGACTCCTCCAGCCTGTGGGAGGTTTGCCAGAATTCAGCTAAATTCCCTTTGGAAGGAGAAACGCTCTTTTTAAAAATTTCATTTAAAGCAAAGCGCTCAGAGGCTTGAGACTAAGCAGACAGCTTAAAACTGAGAACAGTAAAGAGGTACGGTTATTTTTAAACACAGAGATTTGTCAATTCTGTCCTGTTGATAAGGATCTCCCCCTCTCCAACTCTGAATACTGCCGCTTCCTGCGAGACAACAGTCTCTACGATACAAATCACAATAATGAAATCCAGATGAAAGCTGGTGTGTGCTGGTTTTGATTCATGTAACAGGATAACGGCAGCATGTTTGAACACACTGGCTCTAAGGCAGCTGTCTCATCTTGTCAGTGCCATGCTGGAGAGCTCAGCTAACTGCCCTTATTCTCAAGAAAAGGATTTGTGCAAGGTTTGTTTTTTTTTATCCCTTGATTTTTTTTCCTTCATAGATGCTGCAGAAGCTGGACTTTGACCAACAGGATGCTGCTTGTCTAGCTGGTACCTACAGAAATACATCCTGTGCATGCAGGACCCTGCCCAGCAGAGATGCAGGCAGAAAATATCCCTAAAGGATATCTGTTGAGAGGTAGTTTAAAAACAATGCTGGATTAACATCTGTTAAGTATCAAATCAGTTACCCTTTCAAATGGTTTCTGACCAGACAGCTGAGTACCCCTGTTGCTGGGGCACAGCACTCGCGAGGCTACATAGAAATCCTGGTCCCCAACGCTGATCCTGCCCAGGGCACCTTATGCACCCTGCAAACAACTTGCCATGGAGCAGCAAGCCCCGCTGTTGCCCCTGCCCATGAGTAAGGGAGTGGAGGAAAGCTCTGGGGTGGTCCAGCAACCCACAAGAACCAGCTGGGATCTGACAGGGGAGGGCTTGGAGACAACGTCATCCTTCTCTGCCTGCTCCCTGCTCAGCATTTACGCTTCTCTTCTGGTTTTGGCCACTGTACTTGAGCTGCCTGTGTGTCCCACATGAAGCTGTCATGTGAAGAAAAACACAGGACTGTCTGTCCAGGACAATTCTGGTATTGCCTGGGTCAGGGGTCTGATCAATATTGATGCTCCAAATTTCATGAAGGGTTTGCAAATATTTCCCTAAAAGGAGCACAGCTTTTCTCTATCCAAACATGCTTTCTTATACATAATATTATTCCCTACCAGGCAGGCACTCTGTACTCCCAGAGCTGTCAGACACATGAACAAGGCACTGGGAACTACTAAACTGTCTCTCTCATACTCTAATCTCCAATGTTTTTAATTTCTGTCATCCAGAACCGTCTGTCTTGTTTCTCACAGCTTATTTGCACGGAACACATTGCAGTTCAGCATTCAGCAATACTCCTTCATGGGCTCTGTTACATTCTCTGTATAGAAATCTGTGTACGTATATTTTACTTTGGCAATGGAAGCTGCACAAGACAAATGAAAGCCTTGATATATGGTAGCTGACAGATGCCTGGACAGCATGATAAACGCTTCGGCCCAAGTCTCTACTATGCAGACTTTTTGCATGGCTGGCAGTTTTGAACTTGGAGCTCAGCTCGTGTGTTATTCACAAGTGTTCTCCAGCAGCTGCTTTCTCATAGGAAAGCTGTACATATAGTTTCATAAATACGAGAGGAGAGAGAATGCCTGAAATGGTTGGAAAGACTGGCAGGATGAAATATTGTTGAAAATAAATCCTACTTTGGCATGCAACCAGTAAAAGATGATCTAGCCTTGGATGCCTCTATCTCTTAGCTTAAGAAGGATAAAATCAGAATAAAATAGGTGACTAAAATGAAAAATGTATGATAGGCTCTCTTCAGCTGTTGTTACTGTGTACCCCTGATAAATCTACTTCACAGAGAGCAGACAGAAGACTGATACCTGAAACAGACTTTTGGTAGGTCACTGATAAGTTCTCAGCCACAAAAGAAGTGGAAAGAAGTCGAAAACTCTGCACTCTCTGACTACTTTAATGCACCCCATAGGTCACCAGCTGCGTAACCTATCAACTGCCAGTAACCTACTTCATATACTTATGGCTTATGATGCATATATATGGGAAATCCTGATAGAGAAGAGACTTCAAACTGTGATGGGAAATGGGAGTGATTCTGAATTATAAATAAAATTCTAAAAAAGGAAAAAATAAGACTAAAATAAAATGTTTCTGTTGTTACAAAGTTATTAACATTCAAGGACCTTAAACGGAAAGATTTTGAATTTCACAAGGCAAATAGTCTCAAAACTGCCTCTTTGTAAATAAGTACATGGACAGAAACCAGTTTATTTTATATTGTTAACACTCCGGAATGATTCTCATAATAGTTGTTTATTGGAGTCTCAGCCAAATACTGCATCAAATGCATAAAGCACAGGATTTATATACGAATATCTACCACTGCTATCCTCTGCTCCCTGAGACTTTTGGGTACAAGGTCAGCAGTTGATAAAAAAGCAGTCTGGAGATACTTAATATGCAGCTAGAGAAGTGGCTCGAAGAATAGGGTGACAGCACTGAAGGACGCTGGCTGTAGTGGAGTCTGCTTGACCTTGGTGCTCCTTGTGAAAGACAGAACGGGGGAACGACAGACCAAATGCATTCTATCATCATGCAGGGCTTTTGTTAGACCAAAGGGCTGGGGCAGCAAGCAGTTCTAATTTTAAAATCACACCGGAGGACTAACATTAAGTAACGCAGCCCGGCTGTGCTCACCACTTACACAGTACCTGGCAAGTGCAGGCTGGCAGACAGGCACTGCAACAGCTCTGCAGACTTTTGTGACATGCTTCTTCTATTAGTGGTGTGGAGATGTCAGTTTGTTTTTATATAATTAAACCAACATACTGACATTGTAGTTCAGTACCCAAACCTAATTCCACGTGTATTCCTCGAGCACAGATGGGTATTTCAGGGATGAGACTACATAAGGGTCACTCAAAGTCAACGTGCTGCTGATCTGGGCTTTTCTTCTGCTGCTGCAAGTTTTGGCAGGACACAGTGACCAGCTAACATGCTCCTGTGTTTCTGTGTTACCAACAGCCTCAAGCCTGTTGTGAATGAGTTTTCTAGTTCAGCACAGAAGGAGTTTCTGCTGGAAAGAATGCAGGGGGACATTGATGAGTTGTACATATGCTAGTCAACATGAGATTCGAGGAAAAGAATTAATGCTTAGTCTGGTAGATAAAGTTCCTGTTCTAGAGAGATTTAAGAATCTGCACGGATTCCTGTTTTAGCAGTATCAGCCAGGAAGACATCTGTTAACCATGACATGATGTTTCCCTTCCCCCTCACCCCCAGCATGCTTTTTTTCTAGCTCTTACTGTTTATATTGTGGCAGAGATTGCAGACTCTCCTACAAAGACAACCCAAAATGAAATAATTTCCCCAGGGCAGACTAGAGTTTAAATACAACTAATACAATTAATAGAAGCCATAGAGTTTGTATTAGGAAAGTATTGAAGAATACTTTCAGAATTGTCCCCTGACAGGCAATTTGTGGGTATTACTTTTAGAAATGCAACAGGGAAGTGTATGCTCTGTTAAGCCTGGGACTTCACTACAAAAAAACCCCAAAAAAACAACTACCAAAAAAAAAATAAAACAAACCCCACACCCACAAACAAAGAAAAAAACAACAAAACCCCACAAAACAACCCAAAGAAAACCCACAAAAAAAAAAACCAAAAGGAAAAAAAAAAACCAAACCACAAAAACAGACCAAACCAAAAGCACTTCTCCTCCCCAGAGCTATCTTCAAGGAAGAAACTCAGCTCTTCCTTGAAAACAGCTGAGGACTTGCAGCTAACACTTCTCTCCAAGAGTCAGGGCTAATTCAGCTCAGTAAAATTAAAAGACTATAAAGTCAATGTCAGTGATGATAAACTCAGGCTCCACAAAAATTGAGCACGTAGAGTGCTAGTTCCACATATTTCTGAGTAAACTCCAAGCCAGACCACACATTTTGTCTGTCTTGTGCCTCGGGATAAAACCTGCAGTGTTTACTGATGCAGCATTCACACAGACCTCAACAGAGCTTTCCCAGCAGAGAAATCCTGCCCTGCAAAGCACAAGCCAAGCTCATGGGAGTAGTATCAGTGCATGCAGCTCTATCCCACAGGCAGTGACGCAGCCCAGCATCCACTCCTCTTCGACACCTTCCCCCCATTAATTCCTCTGACATCCATAAGGAGGGCTGAGGGGAATATCTACTTGCAGGCTTGCAGCTGTCAAGCATTAATGCTACATCCTGGACAAGTAACGAAACTTTAATTACAAGCTGCAGCTCTCCACGCACAACGAAATGCTGGGCGCTGACATCAGAGCCGCTCTCAGCTGCTCCAGCACTTGCGAGAGGCAGCAATTACAGCACATTCCGCCCAGCACCAGCGGCTACTCCCGGCCTCTGTGGTTGTTTGGCAGAGCTCTGGCACTGCTGCAGTGGCTGTGCACGGTCAGGAAAAGACCACAGGTCTCTCGCTGGCCCCAGACTGCAATCTGCTTTAATTGCAGTGTGCGCTGATTTTTATATTTGGGGGGGGGAAGAGAATGACTTGAAATTATAAGCCTATTATGCTCTTGCTCACACTGATGTGAACTGCAGGGAGAGGGGGAGGGAATGCCAGTGGAGTCAAGAAAGTCTAAAACAGATGTGAGTAAAGTCTCCTACATAGCCAATATGGCCTTACATGCCTCAGTTGTATGCACAAGCCCTTGCCCAAACTGAAAAATCCAACTTAACCTGCAAGCTCCCAGGACACTCCAGTGCTACTTTTCTCCCTTCTCTTGGCTGAAGGAAGCACCAGCACCTTATAAAATCTTTCAGCTGAGCACTGAAGAACAACCATTAGCCCCTTAGTTTCTTGCAAAGCCGTGCAGCTCCTGCACGGCATCACAGCTACACTGCTTCGGCTGCGGGCAGGCAAAACCCCGGCCAAGAGAGCCCCTGGATCACACTGCCTGTGATCCCCCTCAACAGAAGGAACAGACCACTTAATGTCCTTCAACCCATTCTTAGATTAGTGCCTGCCTTCAGAAAGGGAGATGGGAGACCCACAGACCCTCAGGCAGTGAAGAAGTGATGTCTGGAAGGTAAATTCAGGAAGAAAAAACCCCAACAGTCAAATAAGACATTACTTCAGACACAGACTGCTGTGTCTAAAATAATTAACCTCTAGAGAAAAATAAAAAGCAGGGAGATCCCTGTCAATGCAACTATATTCTAGATAAACAATGACATTGGTTTTAACAACTGTCCTTGAAGTCCATTTTTCACCTTTAGGGCACCAAGTCATACCCCTTGTCAAATCCCCAGGCAGCTCCTTTTTACAATAGAAGTACAAATATAAGACTTTGAAATGCTGTGGTCAACCAACATAGAGAGAAGAATGTCACTGCATACCCACTCCTGGATGGAGAACTCCCCTGCAGGATGCCATCCCATTGCCATCCTGCCCCATTTTGACTCATTTAACAATGTCCACGAGAACACCAAATTAAAAAGAGATGAAAGGTGATTCTAGGGGACCTGTACTGCCTGGCAGACACTCACAGCCTGAGGAAGGTTAGAAACACAGCCTGACTGCTAGAGCTATGTTCCCTTTGGATGTGAAATGTCTTTCACCTTGAGGGAAAGACAGTTCCCTGTCCATGACAGTAACCATATCAAAACCCGATAAATATTTTCCCACACAGATGTAGCTGCTATAAAAGGTTGTCACTTTGTGAGTTGGCAGCCAAAAAATAACTCGTCAACCCTTAAAGGAAAACTGGCAGCACGTAAGTAGAGGACATTCTGGACTTCCCATTCGAAAATCTAGAATAAAAACAGCCTCATAACTCAATTAAGCCTCTGTGTGGAACAGACAGAACATTCCTGCTAGCAAGGAGATAATCTTGGATCCACATGAAACACTTACAGCCTTTGTAGGTTCTCATCTGCCCCCCACCCCAGGGTTAATTTGGCTCTTGAGTGCTCCTTCTTCAAAATAAGCTCTGTCTTTACATACATTAACAGTTTCTTAAAAATGTCTTCTGTTCCAAACTAAACAAGAACATGGACAGCACTTTAAACCTCAGTGTTTCAAATCCTATCATATCTGTATATAGATAAGAGTAGTAGGCCACCACTTTTAGGGGAAAAAAAATAATCTTTTCCCTACTGCCTACTATTACTTTGGATGTATAATCCAGACAAATACACGCTCACATACGTATGATTGCACTGCATCTTGCAACAGTCCTACCAAAATAATCTAAAGACTTGGCACAATCAAAAAAATAGGCTACAGAAGTCTCTCACCACAGAAAACATTTAGTCAGATCACAAACTATGGAACAGTTATGTGTCTGTATTGTTAAGGGTTTGGATATAGTGAGAAATATACAGACTCTGCTCGTAATTGCTGCAATTAAAGGAAGGACTATCCCATGGTGAAATAAATACCTGGGAAACAAAGCAGTTCAGAGGAATGAACGATTAGCATCAAAACACAGCGTAGCTTCATGACTTCAGAAAAACCCCAATGGGCACCCTCTTGTTTTGTAATAGGTGCCAGTTTGAGGAAGTATAAATTTTCCTCTGAATGCCAGAGAATGAGTGCATTGTTTGAACAAGCCTTTCATCTAAAGCATTTATGAAATACAGTGGTAATAAAAGTGTTTGCTTTTGTAATACCTCCACGAGTTTGTTGTAACATGTCTTGAGAAGTAACTGTCATTTAGAACAAAGCATTCCGAACAGCTCTTATTAGTAGATTAAAAATAATAAGAGTCTTCTTAAAATACAGCCAAACAAAACCTCAACTCTCAGGATTTTGTTACCGGAATTTCTCTGTCCTACACAGAATCACTTACCATATATGAAGGAAATATTAAAACCCGCTTATGTTTGCCACATGGCCACTGGGGATCATCTAAAAGATTTGGGTCGTATTCAACAAAGTCTCCCAGGTCACTACCTACAAAAGAACAGTTTAGATACAGAATTCTGGAAGGAATTCATTACATCAAGAAATCTCTGGACTTAACAGAAGTGGCAGAGGAGTTCACAGATAATGCACAATATTATCTCCATTCAAGATTTTTTTAAAGAGATAAAAATTTGCTCTAAGTCTTGACAACTCCAGATATTTCTATACTAACGTGATTTGCCAAGATATAGAGGACCCAGAGCTTACGAATTACCTGGTGAATGTGAATTTAGGGCTTAGAGAACTGCAGAATTATATAAAGCTCCACAATGACTTTCATTCCCGGCAACAAGTTTTCATCTGTTCAAGCAGATGTTTTGATTTGTTTCATTTATCATGCCAAAATATTTTAAGCATATAGCGCTTTGGCTTATGTTTTGTGTCCGGTTCTGTAAACACAGCCCTTCTCAGTCTAACAAAGGTCACAAGTGGAATTTACACCTTCAGCTTATGACTACTGTGTTGCCACTGTAAATTTTCCATAGCAAAGGAAGGTAAGGACAAGCCTGATGCAGGAGGAACAAACAATGCTGATGACAGGAGGAGGCAGCTGAGTGCCATCGGGGCTGTCAATACGGCCAACGTGTTTGTTCATTTAACTTCTATCCTCCACAGGCAAGCTTTCTAAGCAAATATGGAATAAGCTGCGCTTCACCCACAACAGAAGACTGTATTTTATTTAAGTTAAGGGGGGCACTAAAACACGTGTCAGTCCTTTGCAATAACTGCCTACCATCAGGGTATCTAAGGATATTAAAACGAGCAACTTGAGAAGTTACCTGTATCAATGCTCCCCTGGGTGCTGTTAGCTCTTCCCAAAGAAAGGCTACGATGGCTTGCATTGCGAAATTGGGAGAAAGATGAGGTGGAATCTATTGTATTCCTTCGAGTTCCCAGAGCATTGGTGGGAAATAGGAACTGTGTATAAGAAACCGTCTAAAAAAAAAAAAAATAATCAGAATGGACAGACAGTTACTTTCAGCCCAGCTTGGATGCAGTGGGATGCCTTTGGTGCATTCCAACCGGAAGCAAGAGAAGCCAAATTAATGGAGGATTTTCTGGATTTAGTAGTTAGGTACAAATGAATAAAAACCAGTCATCTACATTTACTTCAGTGCAGTCAGTTTATCCATTCAAAAAATACTTTTGCAAAGGTACTAATTCTTCAGCAAAACAAACACACACATACACACACAAGCTCTAATATGCTGGATTTACAAAATCCTACTCAAGGGTCAGATTTAAAAATATATCAGTTTGGTCAGGTTTTTTCCAGTGGGCCTTCTCTGTAGTACATTTCAGCAGCTTCTTTACTGAAATAGCATCATCTATATGGGTCCCTCAGCACACAGCTGCCAGAGGCAAATCACTTAAACATTGCTAAACTGAAGCACTTTCTCTGCTATTTTTCTTTCTCAGGACTTTGTCTGGCAGAGTCTTACTGATGTAATAAGTGAGCTTCATTTCACAGCAATGGTTGTGGGAGATCATTTACTACCCCCCCAACATGGACTAAGTGTGAATGAGTAACTTGTGACAAAACTATTTTTAGAGTGCACTGATTCTCTGCTTGTACCCCTGACCAAAAAAAAGCTATGCCTTGCCTCTCGTTGGCTCATTTTCCAACAATAACATTGCATTGAAGAAAAAAAAAAAGAGTTTGAGAGTCTGGAGTGGTTTATGAGTAGATCAGAACAGGTATCAAATAAAACATGTGAGCTTTCATTATTTATAAGCAGACAGATTGTCCTCAGGAATTTACAGCCTGTGGTCTGGCCTGACACCTGGTTAGGTGAGCACGTGTGTAGCAGCATTGACCCAGGGCCTTTAAATCCATACATGACACCAGACTGAGTAAAACTGTAGAAAGTAAATCAGGCTTTCAGGAAGAAATGTTTTCTTCTATGATTAAAACTGCCTCTCCTCTACATATTTCTTTAAAATTGATCACTTCCCTAAAGATTCATATTTTCTTATTCTATTCAAGTGAATGAGCTCCTGGATTTTGAAAGACTCATCAGATTTGTGCCACTGTCTTCCTGCTCTCTGGAAAAACATTAAGCAAAATGTTATTAAATACAATTGAAAGCAAACAGAATTACAGCTACAACTCTCACCAGAAATTATTCTCAAGTTCCTGACCATATACCCTGCAGTGATAGCTCCTGCTAAAGCCAGGGGAAGGCTGTGTAATTCAGTAACACTTTACACACTCAGATATTACCAGAGGCAAATTTCTTCAAGGATACAGAGTTGTCTGCGTTGACAGCTTGGGCAGTCCTCATGAATTTCTGCTAAGCTTATTTACAGTTGCACGTACTGTGCTTTAACTACTGTGTTACACTGCATGTTATATTTGTGCTTGTTACTAGTTAAGCCATTTTTTCCCCTTATAACATAAAATCTAAGGGAGTAGGAACTGAAGCATCCCCACCTTCCCATCTGCTCCGAGCTCCACACCTTCAAGACCAATTATCTCTTTCAGACACACTCCAGTAGAATGGCACTGGCGTCCACCATCCAGCTTCATATCCCTGGGAAGCAGAAAGAAGAGCAGAAGCAGCTCTCAATACACGTGCCTTGTTCACTTCCACCACCAAATGCTGAAATAAGGTGCAGCATTAGTCCAGACATGCCAATGCAAAGCACAGACCAGACACCTTTTCCTATGGGAAGCACCTGTGTTGTCTAAAACACTATAGAGAAAACCCCCACTTTGTTCACAGTTGCAGCTCATACCCCAGCCTATGGTGCAGTCAGGTTCCCCATCGCTGGGTACCTCTGACAGAACCTGGCACTGGGAAGGAACTGGAATTCATTTACATTTCAGGTGAGATACAACAATCCAGCCTGAACACTTGACTGCCATGTATCTGGCAGGCATACGTGTTCCCAGACCATATACCCATGTTCCCCTATCTGAAACAGAGATGATTTCCTGTGGAAGATTCCAGGAAGGATTCCTGCTCCTCTGAGAACACAGGAGAGGGGCCAAAGCCCAGTGACCCTTCTGCTGGAGGCTGATAGTAAAAAGCCAGTTTTCCATGACCCTAGTATGGAAACCTGGGGATCCACTTTAGAAGAACTGACTCACCTGGCATCTTCCATTTGGAGATAAATGAGGAGCCTGAGACAAGCAGGCTGTATCTCATGCTTTAGCCTCATGATCAAAATGTGAGCAGAGGTGAAAAAGACTAGGAGCAAATCTGAGCTTCACAAATGACAGCTGTATAAAACTCCATAATATTTATCTGGCAATATTTTCCTGGCTGATTGCTGCTCGGTCCAAGTGTGTGCTCAAAACTCTGTGTGGGAGAGATGCTGACATGGAGGCCAGGAGGAGAAGCCCTGCAGACTCTGCACCCAGTTGCAGGCTAGGCTATCTCCTGCTGTGACATACAATACACCCTCTTCCCTTGTCTTTCCTCGCCAACCTACCACACATTTTATTTCTCTGAAACATGGCTATCCTGAGTCCCCAGTAAGTCATGTACCTCACTGCTGGAAAAATCCAACACGTCTATCTTCTGGAAAACATACTTCAGTGACAAAGGAAAGGACTGTATCAAGTTTCTAATCCCAACTATGTCCTCTTAGTTTCTTGATTGGAGTTCACTTAGCACAGTGTCATATTATCATTCTTGTTTCCTGATATCATGTTACTGAGGGGGTTGGACTAATAATTTTGTAAAAATAACTCGCTGTCAGAAGCATGGTATTAGCCTCTCTGCTCCTGCGCAGAAAGTGCTTAAGGGAACTACTTCTCACAGAGATAAATGCCAGATTGTAACTATTTCAGCAGGTCTTATCTATGAAACAAACTCACAACCTGAGGAAGCCCATGAACCCCAAAATTAAAACAAGTATCTGAACTACCTGAAATCAGAACAGTGTAGTTTCTTTCCATTCAAGACCTTACAAACACAGAGCAAGAAATAATGCTGTTACAACTCTGAAAACATGTCATGGAGATATTTTTCCATGCAATTAACAGACATGGATAGATAACTCTGCCATTCATCAAATGGAAATCCATCACCCTTTGAAGAGTCAGCAGCTTTAAAAAATAAAAAGCAGCTCTGAGTACTGGAAAGAAATCAGTGCTTTTGAAGCAGGGAACAGGGTGAGCTGGCAAGTGCAAGCACACACAGGAATGATCCCTGGACATTAGCTGAAGATCGAGGAATACTAATGCCTCCATTTCCCCCTATTTCTGATGTTTTTAAAGAGGATTCTCCTTTCAGGACCCTGTGAACAACACTGCAGGAATTCTCCCTGTTTTGCAAAAGCTACTTGGGGTGTTCCCCTTCTCCACATATGCTCTATATTTCTAGAAAGTATATGACTGCTTGTGTTGTAAAATGGAGTAATAAAGTTATACTGTTTGGAGAGAAATCTGTCCATAAAACAGAAAATTAAACTCCCTCTCTTGAGGAAAATCTTTGCTAAACAATGTGCAGTTTCTTATGAGGATATAAATGGCTCATCCTGGCTTATACACATTCTCTCTCTTGTAAAAGATCTTGGTTAACACCTCATCAGGAATTCCTAAGCAACTTTACTGTATCCTTTTTGAGTTCTCTATCAGTATGATAAACAGCAAGCTAATAAAATTTTTTTGCATGACAAGCCTTTATTTTTCTCCCTCACTCCCATTAAAGACGAAGCGCTCAAGAAGGTCTTGGCAAAGCTCTTGCTGGGAGAGCAAGCCCAAAGGCTGCCAGACCTCTGCCGGGGGGAGCCCCACCTTGCACAGCTGCACAGCCCCAACATCCCAAGAATAACTAGGAAAGATTTGGGGGATGCTTTCCCTTAGACCTCTCCAAATGCGTGAGTTGTGCCTGGGGAAGGGTCAGGACGGTTGTCTGGGTACAGCCACTGCACCAGAGTGGCCATCCACTGCCACCAGGTTTTTTAGGACACGTCCTTACACGGCACCAGATTCAAGGGGTCCCATGAAGGAGGAGCATATGCAGGACAGGTATTTCATAGAAAAAACAAATCAAGCTTTCATTGTGTTTAAGTTATTTAAATTACCGATGGGACCAAGGAACTGTACAAACCACTATCCAGCAGTAAATGGGGCTTAGAAAATGCAGAGAAGGAACAATAGTCCCTGCCAAAAAGGCATTTAAGTAAAGAAAACTTCCTTCCTCCTCTTCCTCGGTTTTGATTTTCCTGCTTTATTTCCAAAAGTGCTCTTTAAGAAACTTCAAGGAATTCAAGCAGACACCCAAAACCAAAAATAAACCATGGGAACTTAATTTTACTACCTTCACTTTATTTGAGCAGAGAAAGTTTGAGAAAATGAGAAGATCAGGGATAACATTTCCTTAGGTGGCAAAAAACTAGATCCCAGTTTCTGACAAAGTTTGGGGAGTTATCCTGGTTTATATCAATGTCAAGCTCTAGATACTCTATTCATGGATACCATTTCTGGAAGACTGAACAGCATTAGAAACTACCCACAAAACTAAACATATTGTCTCAGTTATTCATGACTGCAGAGTGTTCAGGAATACATGGGGTCCAACTATCCGGGTTCACAAACTGCAGACTGAGATGCAGATTGAAATGCAGAGCTCTGGGTAGGAGCCTGAGAAGAGAGGCCATGAACTGCCAGCCTTTGGGATAACAGAGGGCAGGATGGTGGGTGACACCAGCCAGGTGAATGGACAGGGGGAACACAGGAGAGCCGGGAATTGTGGCCTTTTGGCTAACAAGGGAGATGAAAACCAGTGAGCCAGCCAGGTGATGGACATAGAGAGGGGGGCAGGAGCCAAAGACTTGGGAGGAAGAGGAGATTTCTGGAGATTGTGAGGGTATAGAAGCCCAGGGGTTCCTTGGTTGG
>VYZR01062401.1:7697-24831 GCA_013400675.1 Oxylabes madagascariensis
AAAAAAAAAAAAAAAAAAGGAAGAAAAAAGCAAAGCTTTTGAAAATTATCCTGCATTTCATTCAGTGTGAATTACTGAATGGTGTTAGACTTGAAAAATATTGTTTTTCACAAATGATATTATTTGCAATAAATCCTCTTTCAAACTCTGTCATTAGGGACACAGCAGAAGTGTTAGGAATTATTCCTAACACCTATTGCCTAACCCTGTTGGCACTCAACGTGAAGATCCATTTTACTGCACTGTAGCCATTTTAAAAAGATGTTAAAGTGGAAGTAAGATGATTGGAACCAACAAGAACATCCAACAAAATGAATTTGCATTGGAAAATGTTGTCAAAGCTGAAATGATTTGTAGGGATGCATTGGTTGTGATGAAATTCTAGATGATCTCTGAAAACTACAGCATTACTTTCTTACTGTTGACCAGGGCATGGACAGAAACAAACATTGGAGGTTTTTTTAAATCATGCAATAGATGCCTCAACACAATTTTGTTCTGCTGCATAAAAATTGTTTTGAAACCAAATGCAGCTTGATAACACATTTCCAAATGGTGGGAGGGAATTAATGTCTTGAGGATGGCTACAAATTATACTCGTGTCTTCTTAAGAGCCCATTTACGTGTCTATAAGGGTGCAGAATTGCTGTTGTATAAGTGAGACTTGGAACACGGCGAGTATAATCTCAAGCAGAGCTTGCATATACATCCACAGCGTAAGTATTGGGCACTGTTTGCTTTTATAGATGTGGCTTTCTGTGCCAAGAATCCTATAAAGATGACTAGCATAGGTGTCATCAAGGAACAGCTAATAAAATAAAACCAGTTGAAATAAATAGACCCTGCACCAATCTTTGTATCATCATTTTATGTACCAGAACCCCTGTCCTTCTGCAAAGTCCATGAAACTAGCCAATTCCAGATGCTGCTTATTGTATAGGTATAATGGACACATATATTTTTGGTGGAAATGCTGCCTTTTAGGCTTATGCTGTCTTTAGCATACAGAAAAGTCTTTCAAACTTCAAAATTCCAGACCTCACCAAAGGGAAAAGCAGCTGATAGGAAAGCAGGTCGCATCACTCACAGGAGGCAATTACAGGAACAGCTGGAAAAGAAAAATGCAAAACAGCCAGGTGTCAGCCACACTGAGGGAGACAAAATGGAAAGGTTGTGAAGGAAAGTAAGGTCAAGAAGAAAGCATAAGACAAAAAAAGGTGCCAGTGATTTTAAATGCTCAGGAGAGAAGCCTGAGCTCTGCTCCTGTGTCTGACTTGTTCATGTACCTGAGCTGTGTAAGGCTGCTGGACAACAGTGTCTGCTGCTGGCATTTTTCCCTCTCTACTGCAAGTTCAGGCAGTTGAGTGAGGAAAAAGTTGCAGGATTTTTTTTTTTTTCCCAACTTGGTAATTTCAGTTTTGTGTCTGTTAATTTTCTGGTTTGCTCTTTGAATTGTTCTCATCATGTGACAAACATTGTGTCAGGGCAAAGCAAGTGCCTGGCTTGACCTGTGTTTGTTCCAGCTCTGACTTAGACCAGCTTAAGCTGTCATGGAAATACACCCAAGATGTTTCTTAAGCCCAGAGTGAAATCTGCCGGCTTGGTTCAGTGGCTTTAGAGCTATTGCTAGCTCTACACTGGGAATCTGTTCAAGGTCAAAACTTGGTATTTTGCAGAGACCACCAAACAGACAACCCAGACATTATAGTAATTAGCTATCACGCTAATAATAGTAATATTAATAATTATTATTAACATAATAGTAATTAGCTATCATATCACATCATATCATATCATATCATATCATATCATATCATATCATATCATATCATTAGCTTCCTTAAAGTCGCAATTGATTTGGCGGAGGCCTCATCCCCTATTACACATGCTTTGAACCATTCGATCTCTATTTTCAATATCCTTTTTATTTTGAAGGGAGGTGGCACTTCAGTCACTTGTCATATTGAAAACAAGAATTTTTGTACAGCGCTCTGGTGGCAGTGGTGGTAGGTTTAATAATTTGCATGTCTAGTTTTGGTCAGCACTTTGGGCACCTGGCCACGTGTGGTGGTGATGCTGAGCTGATGCGCGTGGCGCCAGTGTCAATCCAGGATTCCAGCAGAAGAGATGAGCAGCGCTCTCAGTAGCTGAGCCCAAGGCACTCTGACTTTTCCCCCACCGGGGGCTCTCCCGGAGTCCTGGGAGGAGCCAGAGCCGGAGAAGACGTCGGTGATCATATGACATCATATGACACTGTGTCATTCCTGTCTGATGGGGCAGAGCACTGACAGGTCTGTGGTGTCTGGTGCATGCACAGATCTGGGAGGAGTGCGACTGCTCAGCATGACATGTCATGGCCATTCTTTGCAGAGTTTGGGGAGACTGAAGGGACCTGGCAGGGCTTCTGATTCCAGGAAGGGGAAGATGGGGGAAGGCGGGGTGTGTGCACGTGTGTTTGTATGTTAAATATTACCTGAAGGCTGAAGGAAAGGCAATCGATACACTTTTTTGGTTAGGTGATTTCTACTTTTTCAGACAGTTTTTCTTTATGCACTGCTGGGTGGAGTAATATAAGAAAAGCCTGAGTTATTCTCTGTAGTGGTGCTTCCTGCACCACTGTAGTGGTGCTCTCCTTCCTATTTACCTCCATGAGGTTCTTTAGTCTCCAAAGCTATTGAGAGAAAGGAAACAGGCTTAACTTCCCAGTCTCAAGTGAAGGAAGAGGGGAGCTTATTTATTCCTCACTTTAGGGGGAGAGGGGAGAACTTCTTCCTATGCTAATTCTCTGAAGATAGTTTGTTTGGTATCAAGCCACAAACTTGGTAAGGTGTCACTGACACTGTGGGACGACCTCCTGGATTTGTAACAACGCAGCTTTATAATAGCACAGTGAGTAGGTGTGGGTTTTCTTGAAATCAATTCTTGATTGACTGCAGCCAAGTTACACATAGAGCGCATTTTATTTGGGCTCCCTTTTCGGAGACATTCACATAAGAATGTATGTGCTAATGTACAGGTAAGTTATCCTGCTCTGTGAGAGTTGTAAGACAGATTTACATGAACTGGATAAGTTATGAATGCTTATGAATTCCTAGGGGCATCCATTTCCTGTGGACTAGCACAGTTAAACTTACTGCATGTTCTCTGACTGACCATTTGCATTTGCCAGCAGACAGGGAAGGGACTGCTTTGACACAGTAGTGCTGCAGTGGACTGAGAGGAATGCTCACCAACCTGGGGGCCTGGTAGGAGAAGTGGTCAGGATGAAGTGACATGGATACACATCAGAATAAAGCATAAATTAACTGAACAATTGGGTAGAAGTAAGGGATATATCCCACAGAGACGAAGGGTGAAAAATTACACAGGACTGAGGGGTGGGATGCTATCACAAAGTGACTTGATCCCAATCACTAGTTTACACGCACATTTTAAGCATGCAATGTGAACACAAAATGTCTCCTACGACTTCCCTTTGCTGTTTGTTACACTGTTTACTGACTGTTTACTGACTGGTTACAAAAAATGCAGTGCTAATCCATTAACAGCACTCAGAAAAAATATTTTATGTCCCTGCAAACCTTCCATCATAAGATCTTACAGCAAATTCCCAAGAACAATATGGTAAAGCTCAGAACATCTAAGACAGTGGGCTTTTTTGCCATCTCACATTGCAGGTAGAAGGTTGACGTGCTGAGAGATGTTAAGTACCTGGATGAAGCTGCAGAGGCTTGAGCACAAGTCAGACCAGTAACTCCCAACTCTGACTTAGCTCAGCAAAATGAGAACCCTCCTTCCCTGACATAATGGCTTGAAAGAGGAAGCAAGAAAAGAAAGCTGCTTTGACCAAATTTTAATCTTAGTTTTAAATTAGAGTGAATAGATAATGGGAACATGAAGCAATTATTAATGAATATGTGTATGGAGGGGAAGCAGTGAAAGAAACTAAGCTAGGAAGAGGTGGTGGGATTAAACTGATGAGATGATTTTCTACTAGCTGTTTGACAAAAAACTGCCCAACGAAAGCAAAAAGGAAGCACATAATGGTGTGACTGGAATAGAAACACGCACGGGCCAGTTCTAATCCTGCTGCCCTAAGTAACAATGAGAGTAACAAAAACTCAGCAGTGCAGATTTACAGAACTAACAAGCTGGTGGGGACTTGTTGCCTCCCAAGGCATCTAATGCCGCTTGCTCCTTAGGGCATTCCACCAGACAGCTCTGGGTTGAGTGTCAGTCAGGGCATCGCTGCCTGGCAGCTCTCTGCTTCATCACATGGCCAGGATGTGCTCTCAGAAAAAGGCCCAGGCACTGACCCAGCTGGAGAAGTACTTCACCAGATTGTACTGATGAGAAGATCCAGACTGGCCCACCAACATTACGAGAAATGAGTAGGGTTTTTCCTGCCTTTGAGGAAGAATCCTTGCCTGTCACTTTCAATTAGCCAAATTATAGCTGTCATTGTGTTCTGCAGCTCATTAAATACCAGGAGTCTGCTTCAAATAGTATGGGCAAATCAAAGAGACAGTCTTGATAAGATTTTTTTCTTTTAACCAGAAAAAAATACGACTTCTCTTCTATCATGGCACTTCACTGAATCAAGCCTTTGTCTCATCCAACCTCATTTTTCCCCTACATTATACCTTTCTACTAATATCTAAGGACTTTAGTGGTGCTGTTCTCAGGAAACAAAGAAAAAAATAAAGTGAGATCAATAGATGGACAGGCATGCTGACCTCTCTCTTGCAGCCAGTATGTCTGAGTATTGCATAGCAGCTCTCATACAGTTTAGTTCAAATACAGTGTATGACAAAAACACCTTTCCACCTTTCCATATTTTTCTTGCTTTGCTGTTTCTCTAAAGATATACAGATTCAAACCTACTTAGATTGTAAACAGTTCACTGTAAAGCACATGTTTATATAGAAAAAGCCCAGGAATAATCTGTAAATAGAAGATTTCCCAGTTTGTATTCTGTATTAAAGTCTTTTAATCCAGCCATAACAACTCTTGGTAATGGATAAGTTTCAACTACTCTTCCTCTTCTTAAATATTTTATTATAGAAAGCCTTTGGGATCTTAATCAAGAGTGTGGATCCCGTTGTACTCAGCACAAGTCCAGAACAAAAAGATGGAGAGTTCACAGCACACATATAAGGCCAGATGGAGTGGACAATAAATGGGCAAATATATGGAAACAATGAAATCATATCGATCTGTGTGCAATGTCCTGGTCTCAGCACCCTGGTGGCTTAGCCCTTTTCTTTTCTTTTATCAGCACCATAGAAAAGCAGGGTTCTTTAGGTTGCTAGTGAAACCAGTTAATAAAAGCCTTGTGCACGCCTTCAGTAAACTCCATTAAAGCAGGAAAAGCTGTGTCAGACAAAACCTGGTGTTGTTCATTTCCGAAACTGTTCAGAAAGTGGAGACAGTGCAGGGTCGTAGGAAGATCACTTCAAGGGGCTGTCCATTTTGGTGGGGACAGGGATGGCGTTACTCAGAGTATGGGCACAGAAAAATGCAGAAAGAAGGGAAAAAGGAGCCCAGAATCAAAATCAGGGAGGAAGTCTAGGTGGAGAGATGGAAGATGGACAGCATATGGCAATAATATTGCAGGGGATGGAAACAAAATGCTGTGTTGTTTAATAGAGGGCAAAGAGCACAGAGGAGAGAGGTCAGGTGAGGCAGCACTGGATAGAAGCTCAACTCTCCCAGTACATTTGAATCTAAAGTAAAGAAAGGCACACAAGAAGATGTGTGCAAAGACTCTAATCACAGATGCTTCTACATTGCATAAGATCCTGGGAGCAATACAGCTATGCCTATATGGGATGGTCTCGCCCATATATCTCTGTTATTAAATACAAACATACTGTTTACTCTCTCTTTCCCTTACAAATACCAAGGCACCCTGGGGAAATACAGTTAAGCTTTTATAAAATCATTAGCATGCTGCTTGGTAATTTTATTCCCATCTAAGTCCTGCTCTGTGGTTAAAACTGGGACACGTGCTTCCTGTTAAAGCAGAACACTGTGTCCCACCTTGAAAGACACACTACGTCCAAGTCTCCACAAACTAATAGGTCTGAAGGGGCAGCAAATCTGAGACCTACAGGACACTGGACCACTTGTTTATCAGTCTTGCAAATGTGCAAATAAGATGCATGCTTGTCAATAAAACACATTTCAATCTGATTTTCTCCAGTGAAGAAAAATAAGACACACAGAAAAAGAAATGTATTTTTGGTGCCTGCATGTCTATCGGTCCATTTTCAAAATCTGCTTTTATTTATCTTCTGGTTTTCATTGATCTCTGGCAATAAACATGCCAGCTGAGGGAACTTAGTTCTAACAGATAGTTTTTCTTCCCTCTGCCAGAAGTGATCTGGTTTCCTCTGAGCTGTGCTTGGGAGTCTTCAGTCAAGCTGAAATATATCTCAATTCAGTGGATTATAACCAAATTAAATACAGCTTTGCTCCAGAAGATTTATTCTTTTTTAGGGTCTTCAAAATGAATTTTCATTCCTTTTCTCTCTAAAACACACCGGTTTATTGACAGCATGTGTCATTGTCTGAAATCCAACACATTTCTTACTGCACCTTATGAATTCCTTCTCTCATCTTTCTTGGCCAAGCATCTCCCTACCTGCCTGCTCTCTCCTTTGTCTCCTGTTTCCAGACCCAAGCCTTCCTCCATCACCCTATTGGCATGGTCATCTTCATCTGCCCAGATCTACATGTCCCCAGTGTGGCACAGAACCACTCTGAACACACCTGTGAGACCCATACCAGTGTCCCAGAAACCCCACAGTGGTTTTCAGCTGGACTTTGTGGGCTCCTAGGCCCACCTCTGGTTTGCTGCTACTGCTGAATCCCTTTTCCTAGGATGCTTTCCCCAGCTTATTTCCCCCTGAGCCTCCCTGTGCACATTTGGGTATTTTTTTTCTGACAGAAAGCATTCCAGAGGCAGCCCTCATTCAATCTGAGGAGCTGAAAATCCCTTTTACAACATAAGAATTAATTCAGTAGGAAGCCCAACGAACAACCAATTTAAACATTGTTTAATTAAGGAAAAGTGCTTCTCTCACCTCTGATTTGATGCAACCATATACCCTAAACACACAGTCAGGGGTTGAAATGCCTTGATAGGGCATACAGAGCATGCCACATTTGCACTGTCAAAAACGGTACTTTTCATGTGAAATAGTGGGAGCAGTGGGACTACCTTAGTCACACTTCTCTATTTGCAAACCAATACTTCTGAGTTTTCACTCAAGGACTTCTGAATTTCCCTTGTGACTAAGGTATCCAAAGCACAGGTACATGCCAGAGAGGCAATGCCCGTCAAGAGTATATTTGTACCTGTGCCTGCTCCATTTGGGTGCTTTTCTCACCTGCAATGAAGCCTTCTAGCCCATTTAAACCCGGAGGCTTACAGATTTGTGGCTCAAACAGCCCAACATATGACTTTAGTGACAAGGGGTGACTTGAACCTTGATTGAGCTTCGGTGAATCAGGAGTTAGTTGAAAGGAATTAACTATGACCTAGTCTTTACCTCATTGGAGCCCATATCTTGAATCACAAAGGGGATAAGGACTTGTAGAGAAGTGATTCTGTTTGAAGCTCTGTTGCCATTACTGTCTGGTTGGTTAATGTTATTCATAGCATAAACTAAATTTATTTCACTTGGTAACGGTGAAACAATGCATCTATAAATAATGCTCATTACCTTATGTAAAAATACTTAACAATGAAAAAAATAGCATGAAATTTTACCTTTTCTGAAACTCAACTTCCTGTCATTACAGAAATTCAATTTTAACACTGCGGTGAAGGCCCAGCAAGCAAAGCAGTACAACGGTTATTAACAGGTTAGGGAAACCTTCCTGTAACACCGTTTCACTTTTAAGTGGGGAACAGGTTCTACTCAGAACTAAACTGTCTGCTTCTGGTTATTTAACACCACCAATCTAAATATCCTTTGATGGGGCCTAATGGGGCTTTTTGTATGCAAATTCCCACGGCTCGAGTAAGAAAGCGAAAGTGATTTATGGTACACTCAGCCAGGTGCATTGAGCATCCCGCGTCTCTGGGGCACTTTAGATCCCAAAGTCCTGGCAGAGCCAGGCGCGGAAAGGGGTCCCTCACCTCTTGGCCAGCGGGGCCAATGACCAGGATACCCCAATCCTGGCCTCATGGAGAGCAGTGGAAGGGCTGCTGCTCACAAGGAGGAGGAGGACATGGGACCAGACGGCTGTTGTTTAGCTTGGCCGTCCTCACCTCCTGCGGCAGCCAATCTCGCTGCCAGCATCCAGTCGTTCCCACAGTAAGCCCGGTCTTCGGCTGGGATGCTTGCGTTCAGTTATTAACTTGGATGTAGCTGAAGTTTTCCTGAGAAGCTCGAGCCACGGCACGGGAAGCACATATTTGAGCTTTCAGCCGGGGCGGGAGCGAAGCGGGATTTCTCTGGCAGGAGGAAGAAGGCGGTGGTTTTGCCTCGGGCCTGTCTCCTGACTGGATGGTGAGGGCTGGTGGCAAGGGGAGGCGGGCTCTTCACAGAAACCCACAGGAATCTCCTTGTGGAAAGCCTTCGGCTGCCCAAGACACTGGGCCTGGGCCAGGTACCCTGGAAGTGAAAACAGCTACTTAACAGTTTCACAGCCTTCTTTATGTTCATCTGTAAAGCACTTTGTGAGAGTGAGTTAACATTAACCCCCCTCCACAGAGAGCAGAAGCGGGCAGACGTGTCTAAAAGCACCTGGCGAATTAATGACAAAAATGTGAAGAGCAGCAGAGGCCTCTCATTCACAGGCCATGTTTGGGCAAAAAAAAAAAAAAAAAAAAAAAAAAAAAGAAAAAAGAATATTAAATACATGAAAGGTAACAAAAGCACATCTGTCTGTAAAATTGTTTTCATAGGATCACTGAGCCGTGACTGCAGCTGCTGTTGTTTAAGTCTGTGAGCAGACACTGGCTTTGCCATGAGCTCTCCTGCCCCGAGGAACCACATCAGAAAGAGTCATTTGGGCAGAAGGGAAGATGGCTTAGATGCTGAGAATCTGACTTCATCTCTTATTTCAGGGTGACATAAACCTTCAGAGATCTGTATCAGTTAGATCACAACTTGTTAACGATGTGGTAAGTCACCACATCTCCATTTTGTCTAAGAGATGTAGAAGTCAAATTAGTGCCCTGCTTTGAAGAAAAACAAGAGTATTTTGATCTGTTTCAAAAATGGAGTATCAAACCCACTGTTTTTTATAAAAAATAATGAATAGACTTACGTCCTTGCTCAAAGCCGCGTAACACACAGCATGTACCACACACACAGAGCAAAAAACTCTACAAAATAATGCAACAGCCAAACGAATGCAAAGTAACATCAGCAATGGCTCTGAGGAAAATCCTTGTCAGAATCACTCCTAGAAAAAGACTCTGTGGCTGCTCTGCTCTTTTTATTACCAGAGAAGAGTTCGATGGCAGTAGAGTGAACCACGGTTTTATTTGTCGTATAGTTCCGCTGTGGTACCTCCTTATGTGGTTAATTCACGAGTGGAGACACCACGCTGCTCAGCCTAAGCGCGCCCTCGCAGCAGCAGCAGCACTCCTGGAGAACCGAAGGGATAACTTCGTTAGCTCAGCCAGCAGAGGGAACTGCTAATCAGCACTAATTGCTCACTCAGGGCTAACAGATATCCTACCCAGCTCAGTAAAAACCCAGAAAGCCACGGCACTTCACACTTTCTATGCTGTGCCAGACCGCAGATGACCCGGCAGATTGCAGCGCCGTCCCCCTTCGAAACACTCCTCCAGGCCTTCATTTCCCCTCCTTTTGACCTTACGGCTTTCCTCCGGAAGGAGGGCAAGCTCTCAAGCGGTTTTGGCACAATGGCATTTCTGTCTCTTTCTGGTCAACTGAGTGCTCAGATAAATTAAAATCCTGCCTGAGACACACAAATTCTTTCCCCCCCATATGTCCTCTCATTCTCCCCTAGTTGTGCTCCTGTCCCAGATATTTTCTGCCAAGAAGCAGCTGTACAAAGCAAGGGTTCAATCAGGTGGCTCATATTTAGCCTCAACTTAGCAAAGTCAGAGTCAGGTTTGACCCACACTGACTGGCTTCACAACTCGGCTGTGATCTTGTACCACAGTGCCAGAGCCACAACGCCTCAGCCAGTGCCTGGGCAGGTACTGCTCCTCCAGAGTATCCCTTGTAATTCCTCGCAGCTTTCCACAGAGGAAACACACACATAAGGTGCAAAACACTCTTTGCTTAATAACAGTTACTTCAAAAGCTCTGTGGTTATCAACAGCTAGTCAAGGTATGGTTTGGTTGCATCCTCTTCCCTGCCTTACTCCAGGCTGAGCCAGTGGGCTTCATATCTTGCAACATGAAGTACTTCCCAGTGATATCAATTTGCTTCCAAGAGAGCAAACAAAAGCAATCCCTTATGCCATTTGTTATAGCAGTCCAATTTGCTTTATCCAGTGCTAATCCTGGTGTTTTATTTCTCCAAACTAGATAAAAGGTGCTTGCAATGCCTCCTCCCTGCCAATAGCTCCCATTCCAGCAGGAGAAACCCCACCAGCACAGCTGCACAAGATAGAGTGGGAAATGAAAAATCCTCCATCAAACATAAGCACTCCAAAGGGGATCCATTGGATTGAGAACAAAGAAGGCATGCAGCAAAAAACCTCATTAAGCAACTTCTGATGAGCTTGTATCTTGGAGGGCATTGAGCAGTGAGTGAGAGGAGCCAAAGGCAGCTCCCTCTTATACCCATCACCTGTGGGCCACCAACATCCTTTTCACGGCCAGCAAACAGCCAGAGCACAGCCTGTCAGCCACACCTCTGTTGCAGAGGCCATATAGAACCCTATATATGGCACCTCCCTGACACCTCATTTCCTGCACACCCCAAACATCCTAAGGAAAGGCCTGGGTAGCTGAAGACCTGGCCTGCTGCATTCACATAAAATCAGCAGGGAAGTCTCGTTTGCAGGAATACAATGAATTAAACTGGATAAGGTCCAGGACTCAAGTTACACTAATTATGGGTTTAAAATTAATGTAACACTAAACACCTGCTTCCTTCCAGCCTGAGAAAGATGCCTTAGAAGGGTGTAATGTCTAAGTTCTTCTTTTACAACCTTGAGAGGAAGGTGCTTTTACCACGTGAAATTAATTGCTTAGGTGCCCTCCCTGGGCTCTCACATGGAAATAGGAGCTTTTGAAAAAATGAGGGAGTGAAAAGACAACAGCTGTAAGATGAAACCCATGATAGAATAAAGGCAGCACCTTACTGAATTAATTTTACTTTTCCCTGTAATACATCTCTGGTTGGTATCCCTGCTTAACCCTTCCTTTTCCATTGCAATTTATTTTTCAAAAACTTCAAAACTTTTCCAGCCTGGATCATTTTTTTTCATGTTTAAAACAAAACTAGTTAAAACACACAAAAAGCTGTACAAGCTCAGGGCTGACAAACCTCACTCAGCCTACCCCCATCTCGCACTGTCCAAGGGAGCCTGCCTCTCTCTTTTCTGGGGTACCTGTGTGGCACAGAGCCATCCTCCTCCTCCTCCTCCAGGTACCCTTTGTCCAAGCATGGCTGTCAGCAGCTAAGCAGCAGCCTTGCCTGTATTATGGCAGCTTGGGAGCACAAGGAAAGCCACCTATACAGCATTGCAGCTGGAGAAAATTTCTTTAGGGGACCAAATGCTCCAAAAAGGGTTTCTGGGAACACCTTTGACTGCAGCCTGGTGATACACTTCCCAGCCATTGTGTGGCGAAGTGCATGTTCCTTCCTCTTGTAGCTGGCCTGGCATGCAGGTTCCTCTCCATCTATCTCATGGCCTTTGTGGAAGGGCATGGAGGGGAGACATAACCATTGCTGCTCACTGATCTTTAGAAGTTCTGTAACTTGTGCACAGCCATAACACTCGGGAAACCAATTCCCATTGGGACTGGCTCACAGCTTGTAAATATTACTCATCCAGAGCAGTTATCCTAGAACAGGGGTTTACAACATGTGCATGCAGTGCCATTCTTATTTCTTGCAGCACCTTGTACTTCCTGCATTTTCAATGCTGTATTTCCAATTCCCCATGTGCTGTACTGCACCTGAAGGAAGACTCATTCCAGACATCCAATTCTTTGGGCAACTTGGAGCAGCTGCAACTTTATAAAGGAAAATAATTATATGTAAGAAACAATTTACTTTTCTCTTTGCTGGCTCAGTGAGCTCCTTAGTAAGGTGGGAACAGGGATCAGCCACTTAGTATTTTGAGTTTGACCGACTTGGCCTGAAAACAGCACCACTGTTGATGTCTTAGAAGTCACTGGTTCTCCATGGGGCTGTACTTAGAAATCAGAAAACATCTGGCTGTCTTGCAAGCATTTTCTTATTAAAAAACCCCAAACCAATAATGAGATAAATCCTCCTCATTCTGTGAGTAGATTTTTCCCAAACTGAATAAAATTAGGTCATTGCTTCCAGCTCTTCACTAACTATAAACACCCCTTGCTCCCCCATGGCCACATTTTCAATATGTTGTGAGCCCAGAAGTATGTCCTTGATAGAAAAGTCAAGCAGTCTGAAGGCCATCAGTTCTGGGGGAATGGGAGTGGGGAATCACTCCCTTCCATCCCAGACACTGGGATGTCTACAGCTCCAAACAGCTGCAGTAAACAGGTGGGAACAGGCCAGCAGGTTTGATCAGAGGAAGTGGCAAATTCCAGAGCCAAGAGGGAAAGAGCCCTGAGTGGCTTAACTCAGGCAAAATAGTTAAAACATTTAATTTTTGTACTTGTTGATGCTATTTCAGTGCCTCCGTCTGTAACATCTGGTTGCCTTAGATACATGAGGTAACTACGGCAACTAGTTATTACAGGGAGAGGGATAAGAAATAGATCAACATTACTGAATTTGGCAGGCTTTAAAATAGCTTTTCTGTAAAGCAGAGGCAGGTGCAGAGGGTACAACAGCACCGTGGGGCAATGAAAGGCAAAGGTGGCCACAGCAGGACAACACCCTGGCATTAGGCTGCTTAAGCATCTGGATGCATTCATTACCTCTTTAGATCTCCTTGCAGCAGGATTACTGGCCAGAGTAGCAAAATACTTGGGATGCTCTAGGGGGTTGCCCAGTATTTGTATAGGAGCTATCTTCATTTAAATGATCCCATCCCCACCACCCTACCCTCCCCAAACCTCTCCCCATCAAAACCAAGGAAGGTGTTGGGAAGTACTAGTTGTCCTCCACGATTTCTAACTAAAGGGGAGATATATGAGGTGAAAAGCTGTAGTGACCAGAATCACTGTGAGCCCGAACACATGTCCTAAATATCAACACTTTAATGGCACAGCTGACACCATGCCTTGGTGATGTAATGTAGTGTAGTGCACAAAAAGGATCATAAAATGATGCACAGTTCTCATTAACTGATCATTTTAGTGCTTTTCAGAATAATTAGTTAATCTGTTGGAAGGTGAGCAGCTTTCAGGCTGGATTGTCTTCCCTGCAAAAAGTCATTAAAGTGCACTGAAACACCCCAGTGACCTCCTTGCTCCAGACAGTAGGGAGGAGTGGGTGTTCCCAGATTTGAAAGTGAACCATCCAAGACTGCCAGAAAGACATGTTTGTGCCTGAAATGTCTGACTTTTTTTTTTTTTTTTTCCTTGGCTTGCAGGAAAAGCTGTGTTAATAAACCCTTAATAAAGGATTGCCTGAAAAGCTGGATACGTATGCTGTCTGAATATCCTTCACCAGGATTATTCCTGCACAGAAATTTTCCTTACATAGCTAGGACAAAGTCTTCATTTCATATTTGACTCAAAACTACAGACATTTACAGAAAGAAGCCAGCGCCACTGTTTCATCTGATGCATTTCATTAAAAATACCTCTTAGATCAGGGTGTTACAATAGCCAGCCAGTCGCGGTTCTGCAAATGAAAAGCATCATTCACTAATCCTGGCAACGCTATATTCCAGACCACAAAGGGAGCTGCCTTATAGTATTGTTTACATATGAAATCCGAGTGTCTAAACCAGAAAGTCTCCACCTTTTCACCTCAGCAGGCTGCTCGAGGGAAGTCTGCACAGAGTTTTGCTTCCCTTAGGATGTTTTCCTCATTAAACAGGCTAGTTAGTAACTAACATAAGTTTGTATTTTTTCCCAGCAGATTGCCCTCTTGGAATTCTTTGCTATCTATCTTCAGAGATGAGAACTGGTTAGATGAACAGAAATGAGATTCAGTCTCAGTAAATGTAAAGTAATACACGCAGGAGGAGTAGCGAGAGCATTTTCAAGCACCTTAAGGGCTCTAAACTACCTACCTCAATTTCATAAAGCAACCCAGGTGGCAATGCATATCTCAGCAAAAGTCATTGCTTAACATGCAATCAAAAATGTTGACAATATGTGAGAAGGCTTAAAGAATGGACTGCAAGTAAAAAAAAAAAAAAAGAAAGAAAATGTTTTAACACCATTTAAAATGACTGAGCACTGGGCAGACTGTGGTATAATATTGTGTATTTACTGATTAAAGTATTTCAGAAAAAGTATCACAAGGGTTCATAAAGAATAGGAAGTAAGAAACCTTTCCAATTAAGGAGTAATCTGAAGGAGTGAGACTATTCTTTAGGAAGCAGAAAACTAGGAGAGGGTGTGAGATCAAGCATGGGAAATGAGAAATGATCTGGACATATCAAGAGCTTCTCCTTTCCCTTCTCTGTAATAAAAAGAGGGGATATTCAGCAAATTAGAATATGGGAAGTGCACAATGTCAAGAAAGGAAACACTTTTACACAGTCCATACATTTTAAAATGCTGTGGAAATTGCTGTGAAAACAGTCTAGGAGGTTGCTGCCTCGATACCCTTTCCTATTTGGTACCTGCACTGCAGACACTGGAAGGACCATGTGCTGGCTCTCTGGTCACTCCCCCATCACTGGCTGAAACCTTAGCCCTGAAGGAAACCTGAATGAAAGCGGCCACGTAGCAAGATGTATGAGGTCTGGCAGCTGGGAGCTGGGGCACATGCTCCACTCCACTTCATTATGGGGCTGAAAGCCAGCAACAGAGAGGCAGTAACAAGTATGTGATGAAACTGAGCTGCAGCTGCTGGCTCAGCAAATATAGGTCAGAGCTACAAAACCTTAATCTACGGAGGAAGCGTGAATGTCAAAAACATAATCAGATTCAAGCAGGATTACAAGTTGTGTGGGTAACCAGAGCCCTAGGAGTTCACCTAAATTAACTGATAGAGAATTTATCTCTCTCCGTGTAAATGCAAATGGGACTAAGCTGCAAGACCTTCTGAAAACACAGTGACCTTGTCTGAAACTTTGGAAAAATTGCAAACTTTTTCCACCCAGCAGGCAACATAGTTCCAGGACCTTTCAACAGCAGTGTTGCAAGCTCACCTCTGCAGTCTGCTGTTCAGACACTGTTAGCTGGGGTGTGTTTGAAATGGGAGGGCGGGTAGAGGAATGGGGTCACAACACCACAGCTCGGCATAGAGGAGCAAGTCATTGTTTTGGGGGACACGATCCACCGGAATACTGGTGCACCGCTGTATGCTAAACAGGGATGTGTATATGTTAAACAGTGAGGATCACTGTGTGTTAAATAGAAAACAGAGAAGCAATCTAAAGTGAGACAGAAATTACTCAGAAGTTAAATAGCTTTTTACCTGTGGAGAAGTTCCGTTTTGACAAGTCAAACCCATCTTTAGAGCTTTATTCCCTGTAAAGCTGTTGGAGGTGATTGCCTCACTGTCACCAAATTGCCTGTTAATGTTGCAGCCACTGAGACAGCTGTGGAGGACTGGCAAGAGCAGGTTTCCTGCTGTGGGCAGGAGGGGTAGGAGTGCTGTTAGCAAAGCAGGTGCTTGGGGGAGGAGAAAAATGTCAGGTGAGGAAACATCCTGACTTCTACGCAGAATGTAAAATAGGGGGTTCAATTTTGCGAGGCCTTTCCAAGAGTGTTTCTCCCCACGTGTCACTACTTATGCGTGGGCCAGTCATACAAGCAGTGCAGGACCCTTAATGATTCCAATGGGAAAGTCGTATTTGGGCTGCGTGCACAATCCAGGAGTCCTGTGTTGCTCGTAACATCTTTGTTTCTTTGACAGCCTTAGGAGGGGATAAGCTGCTCTAATCAGACATCCCTTTCGGGAGGGAAAAGAGACCCTTCAAGTCTTGCTCTTTGCAGACACGTGTCTTTCTCACTGTTAGTCTGAAAAGTGACATTGATTCTTTTCTCTGTAGCACAACCACAATCCACAATCACTTAATTTGGAGCCTATGACAAAACTTTTGAGAAAAGAAGCCAAGATTTTCACAGCTGACTTGAAACCTAAAATGGGGACAGGCAAAAGAAGACCTAAGTCTACTCAAAATGTAGTGAACCAGGTCCACCCATCCTAATGGGATGAGGGTTTAAGCCCTCACAAGGAACAGGGTAAAGTACGGCTATACCCCCAAGATTAGGCTCTTCTTTACAGTGCCATACAGAGTGGTTTGAACTCTACCCACTTTTGGTCATTCTCTGATATTTGGGACATTAAGCCCTGCTTTAGTCCACACAGGCCAAAGAGCAGCCTGAGCTTTGTGCGATAGGACCTGTGTTTTATAGGACTGGATTATTGAGACTGGTTTGAACACAAAGAAACCAAGCAAACTCCTCCATGGCCACTAAGATTCTGAGGCTCACCAGCCTCCCGTGAGACACCAAATGCTTCACCTCAGGAGAGTCAGTAGTGGGAAAAGATGCTCAGCCAGAAAATCTTTCTGGCACTTTTGTCTTTAAATCTGTATGCATGTAACTTTGGGGAAAACAGAGAAAAGATTCTTTCAGAATTTGGGCTTTTTCTTTAGAGTGTATTCCATGTATTTCCTGTATACTCTTAATATTACTTATCAGCATTGCAATACAACATTCACTCTTTAACCAACCATGCAATGCCTCTGCTTTGTTAAAAGCAACCCCCAAATCTCTTTGTGTTGTTTTTGATAAAGTTTGAATCTGTTCACAAATATTGTACTATTTTTAACAGCGTGTGATTGCTACTAGTGGAATGAAAGATTATCAAGACATTACTAGGCTGCTAATATTTGCTAATATAT
>VYZR01062401.1:28000-54318 GCA_013400675.1 Oxylabes madagascariensis
ACGGAGGCGGGGCCTGCGGGGGGCACCGAGCGCAGGGAGGCCCCGCCAGGAGCTGAGGGCTGTCGGCCGGGCTCCGCTGGCTGCGCCTCGCTTCGCCGGCCGGACAGCAAGCAAGCTCTCCTTCCCGGCTGCTGGGAGGAGCCGTGCCCGGGGTAAACAGCAGCCTTTGGAGAGAGGGGCCGGCTGACAAGCACGCCTTCCCCTCGGCCCCGCTCCGGCCGCCGCCGCNAACCCAACCCGTAAAATACCCAAACCCAGGAGGCATATCTTTGCTCTTTGAAACGCAGTCGGCTGATGTTATTCACGTGCAAGTCAAAGAAGTTGTGGCTGTGATTTTGTTTGTTTAATGTATCTGCACGAAGTCCAAGGGAATCATGTCAACAGCTCTGCAGTCCTTGCAGCAGGCATATTCTGGTCACAATAAAGCAGGGCAAAGCTTTTTGTGTCCATTCATCCAGTGAAGGAACCATGTGAGATATTTTACTTAGAAATAGAGTTTCTATTTCTTAAATTTAGAGTAATCCTGCCCCTCAGCCATCCTCAGCAGCAAACAATTACCCTGCGAGGGGAAAAAATGCTGGCATGGAAGTGTTGTTACTGCCAAAGTAACCAAAACAAGAAGATCCAAAAGGAAACAAGACTTACAAGACTTTAAAAAATTATTAATAGGACAGAATCCTTGAATGGGTTTTTCCATCTCCTCCTCAGTAAGAACAAAAAAAAAATACTAAACTGACTTCTAATATTTTTCATCAATAAACCACCAGCTGTAGCACTTCCTACAGAGCAGACAGAAGTGTAGTGCGGTGGACCCAAATGGGACCTGTCAAAGAAATGACTTTGAAGAGAACAGACCCAAAGGGTATCAATATTTAAATATAGTAGGCCAGCCTGACTGAGAAAACCCAAGAACTTAAGTGGAATTTTTTTAATGCCTGTCATACTTGGAGCATCCCTTCAGACAAAGGGGATAAAATCCTGGCAATGATTGTTTTGTGTAAGTGAAGACAATGAACTGGACAGGTTTCTAATGTATCCCTGAAGTGTGGCCCATCCAGCAGACAGGTTGGATCTATGGGGTGCGGATGAAAAGAATAGGGGTTGCAGGAAACATTTATGAGCAGCCTGCTGAGACAATCATTAGAGCTGCTCGCATCCATCTCATTCTCCAATACATTCAAAGAGTGTTCTCAGAAGAAAATTTGGCCGTGCACCAATGGGCAGCTGCATTTTTAAGTGGAAAACCCTGTTAAATTAAAATTTTCTATGTTATAGCATGAGCTCTACCATCTGTTGTCTAGCTCATTTATGACCACCTAAGCTTGCAAAAAACCCAACAAGGAACTGAAATGATGCAAAAGGCAAATGTCCCTGGGGAAACTGTTTTCTATTTCCCACAGAGAGCAAGAACTTACGTGCTTGAGTGGTGCCTACAATGCTAAAGGGGAGATAAATGAATGATAGAACTGAATGCAACCAGAGACAATAAAGTAAGCTGCTTCTTAAGGATATATTATTGAGAACCATAATGGCAGGCCTGCATGCTAAAAAACACCTTCTAAACACTCATTTGAGGTGCTTCAAATAAGTGAGACTTTGTATAAATAGCCTTCCATTATAATCCAGAGGTGATCAATAGGAACAGCCTATTGATGCAGTGGTTTCTGAATTTAAAATGGTTTGTACTCATGTGCTGCTTATGGCAAATTCAGTTCATTTTGTATTCACTGATTTTTTTTTGAGAGAGACACATGCAGGCCTGATTTCATCTGATGGAAATCCTGGATGAGTTGCCAGCTGCTTCTCCTCCTGCAGGACAGAGGAGACTGAGGTCTCATTGGATAACACCTGGTATTGGACACTGGGAATGACAAAGCCTCCAGGATGCTGCTGGCTACACTGCCATTCCCAGCAGCAGCAAGTTGCTGTCTTCTCCCCACATCTCTACAGGGCAATGGGAAGAGGGAACACATCTTTCATCCTCTGCTCCTCACACCAGTTCCAGCCCTTGCCTCTCACCCTCCCCTTCTTACAGGTGGGAAATTTGAAGGCCCATTCCCAGGCATGAGATGAAGTATATTGACCTATGACCAGACAAAGGCACACAGTGGGGAACTTGGTGAAATGTTAGGTTTTTCTATCATTTTAGAAACCAGCTAAGGAAATGGCTCTATTAGAATAAAAAGCAACAGCTTCCAAGCTTTTGAGTGAAAAAGCTTTTTTTTTTTTTTTTTGAGAAAAGGTGGAAGAGGACGTGGGATTATATTCTGTGTAAAAGAGTGATTTGAGGGTATGGGCAAGAGGACAGATCAGCTGGGTGTCTTTGGGTCAAAATCAGAGGAGTCACCATCAAGGAAGTGCTTGTGGTAAGTGTCTGCTATGGAAGACCTGATGTGGGAGCAGATAAAATCTTCTTCAAACAACTGAAGACTGGCAGTGGCAGCCTTGGCTGCACTGATAAGATTATCCTAAGGAGTGTGAAGAAGGTAAGTAGCAGAGTAAAGCCTCTGACCTTCATAAGAGCAGAGTTCATCTTGCTCAGGGAGCTGTCAGAAGGTATCCCAGAAGTCTGCCTTGAAAGCCAAAGGTGTTCAGGAGCATTGGGAGACTTTCAGACAGCATTCTCCATGCACAAGAGCAGTCCACCCACCTAAGCAGGCACAGCAAGAAACCAGCCTGGTTAAACAGTGAGATACTGAAAGAACTCAGATGCAAAAAAAGGGAACATGAGAGTGATGGAAAAAGGAACAGGCTTCCAAAGCAGAATATAGAAATACCACTCAGGCATGCAGGCATGCAGACATGCAGAGGGAAAGGTTAAAGTCCAGCCATAGCCTGAGTTGGCAAAAGATGTCAAGAATAGCAAGAAAGTACTAACATAGTGTATTGTGTGTTAGCAAGCAGGACAAGGAAAAGGTAGGTCCACTGTTGAGTGGGGTTGGCCAGTTAATTAGAAATGACAGAGGCAGACCTGAAGATTTTCCTTTATGCCTTCTTTGCCTAGATCTTCATGAGTAAGGTCATGTTTCCAAGTCTCTATGGAATCAATGATGAAGCAAATAACAAACTGCTGACAGTGGGAGAGAGCTGAGTTAGCTGAGGTATGTGTTGGCTTCTCCCAGTTGCCTTCTTCTTCATGCCCAGAAATAGCTCCCAGAAGAGCCCACTCCATAATTTTTCAAGGTACTCAAGTGAGGTTGACTCATCTGTAATTTCCCAAATCTCTTTTTTCCGTTTTTGTAGATGGGTGTAATATTTGCCCTTTTCCAGTCAGCTGGGACTTCCCCCGAACTCCATGACCTGTGAAAGATGTTGCAGTGTGCCTCTGCAATAATGTTGGCAAGCCCTCCCAGTAGCCTTGGATGCACTCTACCAAGTCCCACTGACTTGTATATGTCCCACTTGTACAGGTGGTCCCAAACACTCATGAGCTCCTTTGCTCTCCTCGGGAACCTTTCCAACAGTTTCCTGTGAAGCTGAAATAGGAGTAACTTCATCTACGACCATCTGCATATATTATATAGAAATCTGAGACCACCAATAGAAACATGATGGAACAGACCTGTCAACTCTGATGCAAGTAAAAACCGGTGAAATGCCCAGGGACCA
Organism: Oxylabes madagascariensis; assembly: GCA_013400675.1. NCBI lineage: Eukaryota > Metazoa > Chordata > Aves > Passeriformes > Timaliidae > Oxylabes > Oxylabes madagascariensis. Next base: position 31,610 of record VYZR01062401.1, read on the forward strand.
GCCAAGTGGTGAGACATGCTAAGAAATGAACCAGAAGAGCTGTGGTAATCCTCAGCCAAAACAAAGAAACTATCAGCCAAATAGCCAGAACAGGAAATAAAAAAGCAGTGTTAAAACACATCTGACCAGACACTTGGGCATCCTCACCTATCGCAACAGGGTTCCTTAATGTTATGTGGTCATTGTCTTGTTTAAAAGCCAGAAAGAATTATAATAAAGCATTTTTTCATGAAGTTCATGCTTATGAATGCTCACATTTTACAACACAACAGATGTTTAACCATATGACGAGTCAGCTGAAAGGCCCGGAGGAAAGACTGGAGCAACGCTTGCTGCAGAGACAACACAGTCATCTTGGAGGCCACAACCAACCTGGACGCCTGGCAGAAGGAAAAACCAAGCAACAACACTATCCAAGTGAGAGCAATGGGAAACAGGGGTATATGCTAGGGTCTGCCAACGTGCTGCAGAAGTGAATTCTCCAGCCATGGTAGATTACTTTTACTGCATTAGGGACACTGCTGCCTAATGTGTATGAAGGTATCTGATAACGTGAGAGCTCTATTAAACACCTGATAAGCACAAAGACATCTTTCAGCAGGGTTCTGTTTTATGATAGACACAGGGGTGTAATTGCTCAGATAGCATCAATGTGATAAAAAGGTGGAAACCTGAATGGACAAGTAGAAATGACATTTTAGTGGTGCTGCTCCCAGGTAGCACTTAGAGGTGCTGTAAGCCTTGCAGAGTAACTTCCAGTCTCTGTGTGAACATGTAGCAAAGTACACAGATTAACAGCCTTTACTGTCTATACTGATCTTCAATGCCATGTTGTGTCCCATGGGGATAAGAAGGGCTGCTCCAGTGTCCTTGTTTTCCCACAGCTATATGCAGAATTACTTCTGTCCTGCCAGGTCTGGAAGTGGCTGACTTTCAAGAACCCCTGGTATATTCACCAAGGATAATTCATATGACTCCTCAAACTAAAAGACTTGTAAAAATGCGTGCTGCGCAGGAGGAAACTTCAGGAATGAGTTGGAATCAATGCCTAGCTCTCAGCAGTAAAGCATTACCACACCAGGTCTATGAGAGCTCCTATCTAGCTCAGTGCAGGTGCAGAATATGCATTGCAGAACGCACCGTGGAAGGTAAGCACTTCTTGTTACAACGATTCGATATACAAAAAGTGTTACAAAAGCCTAATTAGGAATGTAATTATACTCACACTTTGCTCTTTTTTCTTTTTCTTTAAACAGGCAGAAGCATATAATAATGTATTTTATTTTCCCTATTTATTCAAATAAAACGTTCACCTTTTCTCAAATAGTTATTTCAGATTTTTATTATCATTAATTATGTGTATTACAATAGCAGCCAGAAGCCAAATTAGTGCCCAATGCATAGGTTCCTGTTGTACAAACAGATGCTAAAAACCACTCCCAGCTCCAAACTGATGACAAATGAAATCATGAGGATAAAGAAGTCCATTTGGGATCCATGTCTAAGGAGTCAGGCAGAGACTCAGGAACATGCAGCATGCTAATGGCTGTGATATTGTTTTTTCACTTTGGAATAGACTCTGAAGGAAGAAAAAGAATCTGTTGGTGCATCTTGTTTCCCATATGGGACTCATTTCTTCGTGCCTGCTGATGATCCTAACTTCAATCCTTGCCCAGTAGGAACCTGAAACTCAACAAGTGAAAAATGTGTCCTCATTGAGGACACACAGTAAATTCCCATCGTCTCCCTTCAAACCAGGATTTTGAGCTGCTCTCTGGTGGCAGTTACAAACCAAGGGAAGAAAGAAGCTGCAGAAGGAGAAGACAGACCTGGGTAATTTACCCAGAGACGAGTGCAAGAATTCAGTCCTGCCTGCTCTGTAAATGGGGCTGTGGTTGGATGCTTTCCAGCAGAACTGATGTCTTAGAGAATGCTTTCCAGAAAAAATCAACTGAAAAAAAATAGGATGAAGTGGGAAATATCTATACCACCTTGCCTGAAGGTGATGGTGGTTCTGCTTCCTTGTCCCTATTGTAGCAGTGGCTAGGGGATACAGAACTACTCCAGAGGAGACTAGAAAGAGGTTGTAAAAGATCCAGTAGGAAAGACAAAAGAATACCACAGACAAGAGAGCCTCAGTTACACACCTTCAGAGAGGCAGAGGTAGCTTGGGCCATCACTGCATGGGACAGTCTACCTGCCTGTCTGAGTCTAGGCTAGGGTGATCTAGCTTTTTGAAGCCTACATAAAGGTGGAAGTGAGACTGGTTGTTCATTTGCCCTTTTTGCCAGTCACCCAAGAGAGAGTCTTGCACATTTGTACTGAACTTTACATCCCAGGTATATAAACAATGCAGAATTATTCTCTGGAGAGGTGAAGGTGGCTAAGCCCATCTTTTTGTTTTATGCATGAGAAGCTCATTGTGACAGGGATCACCTTGCCAGCTTTACAGGTGCTCTATCCCCACAGAGAAGTACTACTGCAAACAGCAGCTATGCAGTGAAACTCCTCAGCTTTAAAACCTTCCTGGGGAGAAGCCCTCCCAGAGACCTTTTCCATCAGGGAAGCCAAAACTACACTAGGTAAGAGATCCCTTTGCTGTCTGGCAGGAAACAGAGCACTTGCCCTCCTGAAGGCTCCGGCTGCAGATAAGATTCCTGCAGCACTCACACCTGCAGGAGAAGGTCAGAAAATTATCCCTTGTCAGGAAATCATTAAAAATGTTAGCTTTTTCTCTTGGGAGCTCCTTGAGACTCTGTTCTCTTCATCTTTCTCTCCACAGTGGCTGCTGGAGAAGGCTGCAGGACATTGGACACAAACCAAAGCCAGCTGAGTTACTAAGGTTCCCTTCTAAATACAACTACTGTTATTCTTTAATGCCAAACCTTTGGTCCCACTGCTCATCAGCCCTCAGTGTGACAGAGGCTACACTCTCACTTCAGCTCACACAGGCCAAGTTCTGGAAATAGCTTCACGCTACCTAAGTAAATCTCTGCCTATGAATGAAAATAGCAAAGGGAATGGCAAAATTGTTTGTTCAGATGAAAGAACAGGTGTTTGACCTTGAACAAATCCTCCATCTTTAGGTAATCCCTCCCTCTCCTGTAACTCAGAAAATATCCACAGCTGCTTGTCGCAGACCCTTTCTCCACCTGCTAGCAGCTTTGTCTTAAACTATAGTGATGTTATTCCTGCAGCAGTGTACCAGGCACACATCACCCTCATCTCCAGAGGTTTGCTCTCCTCTGGAGAGGTGCAGTAAGGCAGAGGTGAATCAGGGTCACTATAAATGCTCTTTGCTCGAGATTAATCTGATATGCTTTTAAGGCATATCAGCTGTATTTTTCATGTTATCATCCGCTTGTGGCAGCATTACACACACCTATTTATACCCACAAGTCAATAAGGGGCAGCCCAGGACCTTGGCTCTGGTGCTGATTTGGGACTGGAGTGTCTGCTTTCTTGGGGAAAGATGGGAAGGCATGATGCCACCTGCCACATCACCACAGAGAGGCAAAGGTTGCAGCAGCACCATGGCTTCCTTCCACCTCCAAGACCCAGCAAAATGGGTACAGCTTAGTTGCAAAAAAGAAACCCTGAGGCACAGCTCAGGGGCCCCCATGAGTCCAGTCCTTGGCCATACGGTCCCCTCTCCAGGAGCATCCTGCACATCTGGCCAGCAGTGCTCTCCACCTCACAGAGTCCCCAGGTCAATAGATCTCAGCTCCCTTTTGCCACACGCCAGGGAGAGGTGGCAGGCAACGGGGGACAGGCAGGGAGCCCATCTCCCTGGTGGGGAGAGGAGAAAGCCCTGCTGCTGCTTCCGCAACAGGGCAGCGTGCCCGGCTTCACGTGTGCGCCCATCCCCACCGGCCACCTCCACCCAGAGCAGCACCACCACTACCGACATGTGCGCCATGAGGGTCCTTCCAGCTGTAAAATTTCCCAGGAGACACCGGGGGCAGCAACAGTCTCCCAGTCTGTCGTGACACCCAGGATTTTGGAAGCACGGCAGCGGCCCCACACCCCGTCGGGGGCCGTGTGCCGGTGCCCCGGCCCGCAGCGAGGACACAACGTCCCCTCAGTTCAACACCTTCTCCGAGCAGTGTCCCAGCTTCCCCTCCTCCTGCACGGGCTGGGAGGCTTGTCTACCGCAGGACGGGCCCCGCTCCTGGGCCACGGCTCCGCCAGGCCACCGCGGCCCCGCGCTGCCCGGGGCCGGGCGGGCGCCCTGCAGCTCCGCACACTTCTCCTTGTAGTGCTGGGCATTGCCCGCGAAAGTCTCGCAGCGGCTGAGGTTCTCCTCCTGCACCGGGCTGCCCACGTTCTCCTCGCTCGGCCCCGAGGCCGCTGCCCCCTCCTGAGAGTTCTGGCTAAGGTAGACAACAATGATGTCGCCCTTGAAATTCATTACTTGTCCACTTGAAATAAAGGTGGAGTTACTGTTTCCAGTCACATTTCCTAAGGAAGGAGGGGGGAGAAAAGAAGACATACATGATTAATATTTTCCCCTCACAAGGTGGACATTTAGTGCAGTGAACTTAATCTGCTGTGGTGGCTTTGTTCTTGTTCCATTGTTTTTTCCCCTGTGACATGAGAATGCTCTTATAATCAATGCCTCCACTGGACCTTTTCATTATTTCCATTTTTGTCTTCTCAGGACAAAGTCTGTCATATGCAAGGAGCCTTTCGGGAAGGGTTGGAAACATTTTCCCTCTGAGCTGTGATCTGGGAAGCCAGAGAGAAGGTGACGATCTCATGTTCCCTGTGCTGCCTGATGCACAAAGCTGTGTCCACTCTGCCTCTGCCTGCGGTTTGTGAGGAAATGCTAATTATTTCTGATTGTGAGATCTGTTTTTTCTTGGAGTCCCAGAAATCACACTGTTTGCCAAAGAGGCAAAAAATCAGTCCCACCATTTGGGTTAGACAGCAGGCTTACTGAATAAATACTGAAAGACTTACCATCAGATCACACAATCACACAGTGTGCAAACAACACAGAGCTTATACAATTATGTTATATAGTCCAGATCCTCCATGTAGGAACACTCTGGCACTCACCTAGCCCCTGCATGGATTTCGGTGGATATAGACTGATGCCATTGAGAGACAGAGTCTGTATTATAGCAACTTAACAGAGTTATGGTTTCAGTCAAGTCTGCCTGAGGTTAGAGATTTTTCAGTATAAATGCAATCTTTCTGCTATTCAAGGACTGGGCTGCTGACCTCAGTGACAGCAGGACCGAGCTCTGGGAATTAATAAACTTCCTTCAGAGCAGAAAGAAAATAACTGAGAACAAACTTCCAATATCAAACGAACAAGCTTCCTAAAATTTGAAAATGAAACAAACTGAAGAAACCAAGTAAACAGAATTTTCCTAGCTTTTGAACACCCTTACTAAGAAATATTTCTCCTTCTGTGCTTCACTTCATCATTACTTGCAGACTGATCCGCCTTCTTTTAGATATTTTGTGTCTTTCTTCATTACATTCCTCAACACTTGAGACATTCCCATCTTCCTTGCAGACAAACATGGCCCAGCCCAGAGAAGTGCTGTTTTTCCTGGGGCCATGGGTGATGTCTGCACACCAGCACTGGGCACTGGCCTCCAGCTGTGTGGAGTCAGGATCTGTGCCTGCTCAGAGCTGAGTCTGGGCAGCACTCGAGCATCTCTCTAATAGGCCCCCCTTAAGCAATCTCATTTATTTCACCTAAACCACTGCATTGCTAGCTCTTTGCTTTCTTTCCAAGTGCTGTTATTAACATGAGATGTCCATAAGGGTTTTCTCTACGGGAGATTTTCCCTGCTGGTTCTTTACCACGTGTTAGATTCAGTTTCGCTGTTTGCCGTGAACAAAACTCTTGGGCATAATGGCAGTACAAAAATAACTGTTTGTCTTTAAACAGGTTGCCTGTCACTTGCAAAAGGTGCTGTGAAGAAGGTTACCAGTGCTCAGCAAGAGATCAAAAACTTAGAAATATATGTGACAGTGGGGAGGGAAAAAAAAGGCAGATTAAGACAATTATAATGTTTAGCTGAATGTGGCTGGCAAACCTTCTGTGCTTTCTGAAGACACCATGCTGAAACAAAAGGATATTTAAGGCCCCAAAGCAAAGAAAATGGACACAAGAGCTTTCTACACTGTGCAAGAAAAGTGCTTCCAACCTGAAAAGTCTAAAGGACACATTCAGAGTGACAGCATTCTTCTCTTCAGTGTTCCAGCCTTTTGATCTCTTCAGACTATCTGATATTAATAACAAAGACAGATTATTTTTTCTGGTAATTGTTCACTAAGAACTGGAACAATGCAGGCAAATGATTTTCTCTGAGACATTTAATGGCCTCTAGGTGGTGAGAATTGTTTGTCACTGCCAAACCAGGCTTGTTTGGGATCTGCAAGTGAAAGGCTTTGCAAAACCAGTCTCAATTATGAGTCAGCTAAGTTTTCCTGCACTCATGTGTTACGGCCCAGCCCTGCAGAGAACTTGAGGTGGGCCTGAACTGACCCACCCTTCATGTCCTGACTGCCTCCAGGCTTGTGGGGTTTGAAGCTTGAAGGCTTACCTCCATCTCCAGTGGTGACCCCTGGAAAGGGGCACCTGTCCAGAGATCCACTTTGGTCCTCTAGGATTGTGTCACAGGAGGGACAGAGTTGACCAGTTCTGTTGTCATTTTGAGTGCTAGTGAACCAAGACCAAAACTTCGTGGAATTTCCCATGGTCTTTTTCTTCCCATTTTTCATCCATCCTCTTTTGTACCATTCTGTTTTAGCATAACTGTGTGCAAAGCCTGGTGGCTTCAGTTGCTTTGAAAAGCTTTACAGCAAGTTATTTTACATGCACATTTATTCCGTCTGGGCATTTCACAAGGCCTAGCAAAATGACAGGTGCTGATGCGCCCACACGTGCAGCCCGGTGTGGCTGGGCTGCTTCAGTGAGGAACCTGTGGCTAAGCCCTGTCCTGGTCCTCATGCAACCAGGCGCTGCCAGGGGGGCATGGCCACTCTGTGGGCAGAAAAATTACTCTGCCAGCAAGCCAGGTTACCTACAGATCAACTAACCCACGCTCTGATACTGCCCACAGCTCTGTCAGTATCTTCCTGTAGTCATGCGTAAAAACTGGCACAATAGGAACACAATATCCGTGCTCAGGTTTCACCAGATGGCACTATAGCATGTACATATCCAAAGGCACAGACACAATTAAAATCCCATATAAAGAATTGTGCTGCAGATCTAAGATGGCACTTGCTAGCACGGCGCTTATATCCCAACTCTCCTGTTTGCTCCATTGTTCCTTAATATTTTCTCTTTCTCCTTGTGTCATATTTAGAAAGAAAAGCAGTACCAAATATAAATTGACTTTCAGTTGTACCCCAAGAGTCCAACAACAACAAAAAAGATAATCTGTGTTCTCTTTACTCCTGCTGCATTTTGCATAGACCAGACAGTGAAACTGCGGCAAGATTTCAGGAAACTGAAGCAGCAGAAAGTTTCTGCTCTTCAGAAGATGAATGCTACACACTTTCAGATTCCCACATGGAATGCATGCTAAGAGAGGAAGGGCCTTCAAGTGTGTTGTTTTGGGGCTTTGGCAGACTGACAAGAATGTCTCCATAAGAAATTTTAAGGCACGACGTGGTTTTAAAGAAGGGCAACAGCTGACAACTGCTGTGGGTATTACAGTAATACTTGGATGTCCCACTCAACACTAAGGTCTCATTATGCTTGGCAGTGCACTGATACAAATAAAAGTAGAGCATCCAACTTTATGAGATTATAATCTAAAATGACTAATAACATATGACAGGCAGATTGCAGACTTTTATACTGAAAAAAAATCTCGGGAAGGAAGGTTTCATCCAGAGAGGGCGCACAGCTTCCCTTCTGCTGGTTTTGCTTCAGTGGGTTTTTTCCCTGTTTTCTTTTGACAATTTTGATATATTTACTCAATTAATAAATTAGCAGACAATTAGTAAACTTATCAGGGTTTCAGAGTTGTTTAGGGGACAAAGCATATGTGTATGGAAAAACAGTGTCTGTATGAAACTATTTTATGTGAATGCTTATATCCCAGCAAATAAAAACAAAGAGAAAGAGCTATAAGCAGAAAAAGTTAGATAATCTCTTAGACCCAGTCACAGACACCAGTTTACAGCTCCAGCTGGAGCTTCACTGACCACTGTATAAATGTAACTGGACTTAAACCTAATGGCAAAAAATATGTGTGCACATTGCTGAATGACAAGTATCTGCCTGAGCATTATGCATCCTCCCTTAGCTCAGCCTCTAGGTTGCTATATTGTGTTCTTTCTAATTTTCTCCAATACACACACCTGCTAACAGAACTGCCTGGCCTCTGCAGTGACAGCCAGAAGGTGGGTTCTGCATTGCTGGTTAGATCAGGGTGGGACAATGGTCCCTTGCTGGGCTCATTTTTCTTGCAGAATTCAATACAAACCAAATGGCCTTACAATTTCAGATTTTTTTTCAGACTAGCTTCAGGGAAATTAAGTGAAAAAGCATAATTTTCTTCTCCTAAATCAGATCCTCTGAATACTACTGAGCTAGCAAAGAGAACAATCCTATACAAGTGTGTACGTGTAAAACCTAATGGACTTACCAGATGCTGGAGGGAGGTCTGAAGTGCTGCTGTTTGTCCCTGAAGTGCTTCTGTGTGTCCCTGAAGTGCTTCTGTTTGTGCTCTGGTACTTCATGTTGGTGCTATCTGAAGGTGCATCTTCCATACCAAGATCATTTGCTAGAGTGCTCTGACCAGCAGAGAGAAAATTCAAACCACAGGTGCACTGGGCAAAGGAACCAGTTTCTGGGGAGGTGGAGGTGCTGTCAGCTGCAGCACAACAGGGTTTGGCACACTTTTGGGGAGATTCTCTGTACAAAACGCCACACCTCACACAGATCTTCTCTGAGTCACAGTTTGTTGCAAAATGATCTGCGTCTTTGTTGCCTGTTTCCTTCAGGCAACTGTGAGCATGTTGGCAAGATTTCTGTAGAAGTTGGTCCGCGGCAAGGTGTGCCCCTTCTGTGGTGGAGGGAGGGTGAAAGCCTTGAGAGACTGATACATCCTCTGTGCTCCCAATACCTGAAAAGTACTGGTTCAAGCTGTCATTCTCCCCTGCCTCCATTGGTTCTGAAAATGATGACACAGTTTTACTGGCAGCCTGACTTAGTAAAGATAAATAATCAGTGTTATTGAGATCCTTATCCATGTATTCATCTTCCGTGGGAACTGGTGGGAATTGGTAATCATCAGTCTCAGCTACCACAGGAAACTCTCCTGCCTCACAAGGCTCTCTGCTGGGGCTCTCATTCCTGCAAGGACTGTGACCAGAGGTGCAGCACGAGTTTCCAGGGACAGGAGAGCCCGAGGGAACAAGGAGACACGTGTCTTCAGAGGTCTGGGGGACAGCAGCATTTGTGATGTTCACAGTAACAAATGCATCTCTGGGAGGCTCCTGAAAGAAATTAAAAGTAAAAACATCTTTAACAAATAGATTAACATGAAGTTATTTTTAGACAAAGAAGGAAAAGGCAGATCATGATCCCTCCTCTGTGTGGAACTGCTGAGGTTGAGCAGTGCTGCTATATTTGAGTCTTGATGCGTAATTCTACTCTGCTGTGAAACTGGGACTAGTGATGCTGGGCTCAGCAGGTGTTCAGAACAAAATCTGGTGGCCTGGGGAGCAATAACATTTAATCTTGTGAGACAACTATTCCTATATTTTTTCGAGGGCATTTAAGAAAAGTTAATAAACCTAGAAGAATTGCTGAATTCTGCTGTTCCTTGTGGACCATTAGTAAGACCCACCTAACTGCTTATTAGGTTTTGGAAACACTCTCATGTGTCTGAAGGGGTATTGATCTATGAAGGCCTTACTGAGGGCTGAATTTTTAGTATTTAACTGAAGAAAGAACCAGGTTGATTCTGAAGTTCTAAGACGAGCTAGAAGAAAACACAGGCAAGGCTGTATTAACCTGAAAGGTTAGGACAACAAATGCAAAGGCCCATGACATCCTGTTGACACAGTACCTGTCAAAGACAAGCTACGTTTTTGGTAGCAGCTCCAAAAAAGGGTTAGGAAATACTTCAGGGATTTTTTTCAGTTTGTACAAGTTGTGCTTTAAAGATGGGTGTTTGGGAACTGATATCTTTAATTTCTAGCATCTGTTCAGATCTTCCAGGATAGGAAAGAGAGCCTAAGTGCTGCCAGCCACTAATGGCTGTTGATTCACTCCTCTGTCCCAGAGGATCTGAGCGGCTGCCAAGACAGGAGGTTGCATGAAGACTTATGAGACAAAAGAGGAACTGCCTGCTCAGAAAGGTAGGTTTTTTTTGTATGTTTGGTTTTTCTTTTAAGCAATGAAATTTGAATCTTTCAACAGCTAAGCTCATCACAGCTCCTAGAAGGGGTGGTTGGACACCTGGGACACCACAGTCCACATCCACGGTGTTAAGCAGGCTGTGCACATGAACTTGAACCAGTGCCACCATCTGTTTCAAGCATGGGGCTGGTGTTCTTCCAGAGCAAAAGCTCTTATTTATTTCGTACTGGAATGTACAAACAGGATTTGTTCCTCTCTAGAATTAAGGAGTCAAACACGGCTCTGTGTTTAATGCCTTACATGCCTGGCATTTTTGGCATGACGCAAACCCAGGTTTCTTCCCTGTGAGCACTCTGGTATGTAACAAGGAGCAAACTCAGCTGAAGCTTCCCCTGCACTTAGGATTTAGAAAGGCTCTCTCCTAGGCAGTCTCAGGTGTTCAGCAAGCAGAGGGTTCATGAGTAACTTTCTCATCATAAATATCAAATAAACACAAGACCTTTATCTCTGTTAAAACTGGCTGAAACCAGAGAGCAGGTTCAGAAGCTATTTGTGAATGGTGATTTCACATGCCTCACATTTACAGAAAACCAAACTGAAGAAGCCAAAGCTGTGAGCAATTTTTGAGGAACTCAAAATTTGTTTTCTAGCCAAAAATTACCACGGAGTCTGTTTCAGAAGGGGTGTCAGGAATGCCATGAGGAAAACACAAAACAAAGAGAAAATGCTACCATCTTTGATTTTACCTTTGCTCCTTTTATTTGGCTGCACACTTCATTAGCCCAGTTCTGTAGATCTGCTGTAGGGAAAACAAAAGAGTAGCTGTAACATATAGCAGGCACTTAAGTTAACCACAGACCTAAACACCCACAGTCATTCACAACCCGCAATATCATATTAAATAAAACCAGCAATCCTGTTTTTACTGCCTGTTCAAGTGTCCCAGCATTGGTCTAGCTGAGGATTCATTGTAACTGGAACAGGGATATATTTCTGTGGAACAAATGTTTCCAAGCTCCTAAAATAGACCATGGTTAAACTGTGTTCCACATCAAATGGGGTTTCTTTCCTGGTCATAAGTCACACCAAGCTATGACTGGCCCAACAACGACCCGCTCAGAGCAGAAATGGGTCTATTTCAAGAGAAGTCACATGGATGGCCCAAAGGCCCTTCCCAGACAGGAGTGAAAAGCCTGGAGAGAAGAGGGTAAGCCACTGAAACCACAGGATGGCAGGCTCAAATACAGCATATTCTACTTAATCAGGGTTTGTTTAATGGGGAAATTAATTCCAGTTTCTTTGGAGTATCTCCCGAGGAAAAGCTTTAAGTCCAACATGCTTCAGGGCAACAACTGACACAGTGAGCAATTCTTGGTTTGTGTTTATAAATTCAGGAGACTTAGCAGGGCTCAAGTCCCATGTACATTTGAAGTTTACAATGGTTTTGCATGGCTGAAGATAGATGAGCTGTGCAGCCACTGCCAGCTCCCAGCAATGACTCCGTTGCTCTGATGTTGATTTACCACCAGTACCTACACCAAGCAGGAAGGGCTCCTTCCTGAGCCTGCAATTCTCCCAGGCTCGGGTGAGCAGGATTCCCCATGCGAAAGCAGTGAGGGACTGTCACTGCAGAGCAGCAGGGCAATAAAAAAGTCAAAGAAATTGCATTCCCTCCTAACCTGCTTTGCATCACAAGTATTTGGTTTGCAAGCAGTGTCACCATTTCCTCCAGCCCATCCCAGAAATTCCAGATTTAGCACAACCCATGTTTAGTGTGGCAGAGGCAGCCTACTTCTAAAACACAGGCTGAAATACACTTTACAAGAAGCGAGTTCTGTCTTCCTTTCCACTGCTCCCAAAACTTTTCATAAATTGCTAGCACTTGAGAAAGGAAATGATGGAAAAAGCTTTCCCTGTTTTGGGGAAAAAAAATTAAAAATCAACAGAACAACAGAAGTATGTCCTTCACTAAAGAGACCCAGCGCTTAACAGAGAGTGGAGGAATGTGAAGGTATTTCCATTCTATTAATAATAAACTCAGTATCCCACTGTTATCCAGTATGCCTTTGGCTAGAATTTTTCTATTTGTCTACTTTAACTATTCATTCTATTTCCTTCTAGTATTTCTTCAGTACCTCATCAGAACTTCAGCTTTCAGCTAAAAACATTGTCTCCATCATATTCTCAAATACACATCAGGCCTTTGTCTTGAAATCTGTATTTTAACTTGTCCAGATGCAGGTTTTTGGGTGGGCGGGAAAGTAAGGTGAAGAAGACATGACTTCTATCTGTCCCTGCTTCCCTTCAGCCAAGGGATCAGCTGTGCCAGGTGCTGCAGAGCAGCCAGGCTGCTACAAAAGCCCCCAGCACCAGCCCTCCTCCTTCCAACCACAGTCAGGTCTGCCCTGAGGATGGTCACTCCATGGATCAAGTGTAAAACACTCTAAATTGCTGCCTGCCTAGAGGAAATGAATTTTTAGCCTGGCTTTGTGCTAGATAAAGCATATACATATGGATGGACATAGGGATGGCATAGAACTTACAGTGTAATCCCTGAGCTTCTTAATCTGTTGGTTACCCATGAAATCAGAGTGCACAGAGAGCCCCAGTTGTCACACTCATGAATACCATTAACTATGATGTACCTGTCAGCTTTTTCCCCTTCTTCTTGTAGTATATGATGAAGACGACAATGCCAATTAGTGTCACAAAAAACAAGATGACAATCAACACGTATAAGATCCTGTTTGTTCCTGCAGGGTGTAAAAAAGATAGTGCCATCAACACACAGCCTGCACTCAGCAGTACAACAATCCTTGCTCGTTTTACCTGCTCTTCTACAGGAGAGGACTGTTTTTCCTTCCTATTTGATCTTTAGTTATAATAATAAGAACAATAACTCCAGCACTCATGCAGTTCTGTGACAAGCAACCACACTGATGGTACCTGGTACCAAGACATCTCCATAAAAACCAGAATCTTGGTGTTACAAAGCAATGTTGTCCAGTCAGGCTTCTCTCAGTGTTCCCCTGCAAGCTGCCAGCAGGCCACGGGGCTGAGCTTGATCTCACTCAGGGGACAGAGGACATACACTTCATGGAAAAGTTTGTCCTTTATCTCAGGTTATGATGGATCACTGCATGCCAGGCAAGCAACCTCCTTGGTACCATATCCACATTGAAGAAGCAAATGGACAGTTGGCAAGAAGGGATATCTGAGAGGGATCAGGCTGAGACTGTATCCATTGCTAAAAAATAAGCAAGGAGAGGAGCTGCTAGTCTTTATACATGTAATGTGTGTGTGGAAAGCACATAAAAATGAACAAGCTGTAAATGTGATGGAGTCATGGGTATAACAGCAATGCTGTCCTGCAGTTTTAGTGGGAGGTGTCAAATTCAGCTTAATAGTGGACGTAGGCCCTAGAGTTGCCAGGCCTGAAGCAATTTTTAAAGGTGGGATTTTCCAAGAGCACTGTCTTGGCCTACAGCTGCTCTCCCTAGAGTCACCCACAATGAGAATGGATTAAAGCCAGCCCAAACCTCTAGCAATCACATCCCTCCTCCTCCCTGCTACCTTCCACCCGACAATCCATACGAGGACACAAACCATCTTCTGATGGCTCAGGCATCTTCCGTTCTTTACAAACTGCATCCGACTTGTCAGTGCCTGGCACGCTTTCTTCCATTCCTAGAGCTGTACAGCTAAAAAAGAAAGACAAAGAGGCTAGGTTCTCTCAAGGAAGCTTGTTGTGCCACCTACACTTATGCAGAGCAGTACTTTCTTTTTGTAAAATATGACATTTTTCCACCCCTAAGAATCTCAGATGCTTTATTTTTTGCTCAGCAGTTCTGTTGTCACTGCTCTCTCTTGTTCTCCTATAAGGAGAATTCAAGCTTCAGCCTGTCAATGCCTTCATCGCTGCACAGGCAATGCTGATGCTCCGTGTGCACTACAGGCAGCCTGGAACACCCCACTGAGAAAGGCTTTTGCCCAAGCCTCTCCCTGCCTTCTGGCTGGTGTGGTCCTTTTACAACAGCCAGGGACTTACTTGGTCCAGGATTTACACTCGTCGGTGGATGAAGAGACCTTTGAGAAGTAGCCTCTGGGACATGGTATGCACGTGGTGTCCCTGTCTTGTTGCACTGTGTGCAGGAAGGAAAAAGGTCATAGATGAGTTTCCGTTGGCTCCTTCCAAGTGAGAGGAAGGTGACTATGCTCTTTGTCCTCCCGCTCCACTCTCCCCCCACAATCCCCCTAAAAGCTTTCATAAAGAGTGGGATCTTAGGTTATATTAGGGCAGCAAAGACAGTCCCATGCAAGCCTCATCTGAGCACTTCTCTACATGATCAAATTGAGAAATGATCAGGAGCCATTTGTGTTATTTATTGTAAAATAACACTCAGCTGTTACATCCTTCCCCTTCTATTTATTCCCTCACGATGATGCTGTGTCACAGACAGTGATGCTGACTGGTACTGTCACTTCTATGAAGCCACAGTAAACAAAATGCTGTATCACGATTTGTTAGACTGGAGAAAAAACTGTCCTCCAGACACATGAAGCATTTCTTCCTCCTTACTTGCTGCTTTTTTGGGGTTCCTTATGCCTGGTGCAGCTGTTCCCATTCTTCACTACACCTCTGAACTTAACTGTCTGTTTTCCACCCACAAAACACCCACATCTTGTTTTAGGCTTAAGAGTAAACTAAATGTCTGTAATAAACGTTTGCACTACTAGCCATCCAAAACAGAGTACTTGCTAAAACAGAATACATGAGCTACCTGAAAAGTGTTAATCACTTTTAACTTGTTTGTAACGTTAAAAAATGGCAAGGCAAAGTCATTGCACAAAACCAGATTGCAAATCTCACCTCAGGAACAGCCCCCAAAAGAGTGGTTCTCTGAATACAGGAGCAGCGCATGACCTAGTGACTCACAGTCAGACACCTCAGCAAACATTAGGAATGTACTGGACACCTTGCAACTACTGCCATGTCCACGTGGTATCCTGCAGAAGTCACTTGATCCAATATACTATTTAAACTATGAGGCAGAAGCCTTCAAAATGTGAATAGTCCAGGAGGATTACATGTGGTAGTAATGACAACTCAGACAACCCAACCTTCTGTTGAGAAGTCATCTGAGAGTCTAAAGGACCCTCTCTAATGTCACAACCCACACAATGCTGGCCTCATCCAGTAGGCCTGAGCTGGACATTTCACTTTGTACATTCCCTCTCACTGTGTCTTACCAGGAGGCTTGACTCCGAGTCCAGGAGCACACGCGGTATTTCGCTGACAGCAGTCACAGTCCTCGTTCCAGTGGTAGCCCATCGTACAAGCACACTGCCGCTGGAACGTGCTGTTCCCGGGGTTCACTTCTCTCAAGGCCTTCCCTAAAAGAGAAAGCAGATGAGAGTAAAAATCCCTCTGATAACAAGCCTGAAGTTTCTGAACCTCTTGTTCAACCTACTCGCTTTGCTTGAATGGCAGATGCAAAACCATTCATGTTAGAGGAAATGGTGTCTTTCAGGAAGCACAGGAGACCTTTGATCAGCACGGGGCTCCTCACCCACTGCACTCCTAAACAATATATTTCCTTGTGGCTTTTGTAGAAAATAAACACAGCATTTGCAAGCGTGAGACAAACACATTAGGGGAAGTGAATGCAGAGTGTGCTGGGCAAAAGGACAACTACTAAAATCAGCTCGCAGGGGTGAATGGCCCCAGTGAAGATAATCACTATCAGCAGCACAGAGACTGCAGTCATGGTGCTCTGCATAGCAGACAATCTCTGCTGTCTGGGGACCTCCCTCTCTGCCAGGCTCTTCTGCAAGCTCAGCCTTCAGTGTTGGGCACCTGAACAGACCAACTTCCCTAGATCCACCTTCCCATCTTCATGCTTTACTAATTTGGATTAAAAGGTTCTGCAGTATGAACAGCTCACCTTGATCACATATTTTATGTAGTAAGCATTTATCTTCTTCGTTCCAGACATCCATATACTCGTTTGGGCCACACGGCTGGCACACGCTGTCAGAAGTAGCAGTGCATCTAGCAGACAAATACTTTCCTGTGATTGAGAAAAGGACAAGTAGGTCATCTGAAAGCTGCAGAGCAGCTTTCTAAAGATGTTAGAGAAAAATAAGAGGTTGGGTGCTAACACTGCTGTGGACAATCATTTCTTCCTGCACCTTTTTAGTTTGTCAATCTGGTCCCCGTTTAATGTGGCACTGAAACACTGGTGAAGTGGATGGCCTGGGAGCACAAGAATAGAGCTGATTTCTGTCTCCTGCAGTGGTTAAGTGCTATCCCAACAAAACAGCTGCTGTGGCCTTTGCTGAGGCCAGCAGGACCACTCCTGTCCTAGGAAGACACTCGTAAGCCTGAAATGAGGCACATGCAGGGCACGTGCCAATCCATCAGCAGTCAGGAGAGCTGACTGCCTCACCAGAGACCAGCAGGGCAGCTCCTCACGAGCCTCTCAGCCCAGTTAGAGCTCACATACCTGGCTCACACTTCCTGCAGCACCGTCCAGAGTACTCATAGTGTTGCTCGCTCTCACACGGCGCAGTGATTTGTAGTGACAGCTGGAGCAGGGAAGGAAGGAGAGGACATGAGAACCAATACACCTGGAGAGCTTCAGACCTACCCAGTCGCGGTGCTGGCAGAGAGAAGGAAGACTGTCTGTACAGCATTGTGGATAGCCAAGCAATAAAACTTACCCAACATTTGTGAATTCAAAGGTGCTTTGTAGACATGCTAAGAGTATGTACTTGATGCTATTCACACAGGGAATTTTAATAGAGCCAGGTGACAAATAAATAACCCATCTTGTAATTTGTCATGAACTTCTGGCCTGCTACATAACCTTTTCTTACAGTATTCTTTTATTTAAAATCTACAACTTTGAAACAATTGTAAAGACAAAAAAAAGTCATAGAGATACCTCTGTAGTCTCTTCCACAGAAATTACCTCAGATCATGACCTGGAAAACTGCCAGTTTTAATGTAGAGCATTAAGCAAACAAGCAAAGGGAATGATTTATATTCCTGAAAAAGAAGAAGTTCCCAGCTTCACATTGGGATACAAAATGCTCCTGGCTAGTCCCATAAAATACTGGACTTAAATTTTGCAGCCTTTTATGGCTCCCACTCCCACCTCCCTGCAAAGGTGGTCTCACAGAACTGAGGCAGCCATCCAGAAAGGTGTTGCAATTAAGACAATAGCTTTTTGTGTCTCAAAAAAACCCAAACAAAACCAACACAAAGCTACACAAACCACCCCTTCTCCCCCCACCCACCTGAAATGGGTACATGACAGGGCATCTGCAAAGTGGGCAGCAGAGCTGCCTCTGGCCCTCATGGGCCTTTGCATCCCCTCCCAGCTGCCAGCTGCCTGTACACACAGTGGTCCCACCCAGAGCCCTGCCTTCAGGGCATGGCTTTTGCTGGGGATCCTGGCCAGCCAAGCACTGTGCCCAGCCCTTCACTGACCCTGCTGTGGCAGACCAGAGTCCTCGAGGCAAACTCAACACCTCACAACCAGTTGTTGATCTAGAAATTAGATAAGGTGATTTAAAATCTAGCCCATAGCAAGGAATTCTTCACTCTTGGATACAGCTCTGAAAACTGCATTTACTTGGACAAAGCTGCAATAAAGCTTCTGCTGCTGGTTAAAGGGGGCTTTTGCTGTCTAATAGCACATGACAACCCTGTGCCTGCTGGTGCTGGTTCCCATTCCTCTACTTAGCATTTTCCCCTTGTTTCCTCCAGGTCTTTACATCTTCTCTTTCCTCCTTTTCTAGTTTAATAGCAACCTCTTTAAGAAGAAATAGTTTTCCCTAAGCATCTTGCCCTCTTCTAATGCTGGGAAGGGTCTTGTATATTCAAGATGACCAAAAAAGATTGAAACTTTTTTTAAAACACCACCTTTTGGCTTGGAGTTTGAGCCATGGGTTGGTGCATGACTTGTGTTTATCAAAAGGGTGCTAGCTGTGTCTGGAACAGAAAAAGTAGCACAAGTCAGAGGTCTTGAGTTCTTATATTTTTGCAGGGAATAAACAACTTACAGCCTTTTTTTTTATCATCACAACAATCCCGGGTCAAATTAAGAGTTTAGTCTTCTGTTGTCTCATTGTTTCCTCGTCTCTTTCTTTGCATTCATTAGCAGTACCTTTCCTGCGATTAGATAATGCGTTTTTGGAACAAACACTGCATTCCCTGTTTCCACAGCACCTCCAAGGAGGGGCACAGGATAACAGCCAGCACTGGTGAGGGAAGAGGCAATCTAGGAAAAGGAAAGCTGAGCCAGCCTGGCAGCTGAACAATGACAGAGCTCAGTGACCCCTATATTTGAAAGAGCTCATTTTCTGTAACATAACTCAGGCTAAAACACTGAGATGGCCAGCAAAGGGTTGAGGTGATGATGTGGAACAAAGCACAATGAGTGTCTTGAGCAATTGATTCTCTACCCAGCCATCCACAAAGATAATAGTTGTGGTGAGACCAAAAGCAGGTCCAGTCACTCGCTTTTTGTTGTTGAAGAATGTCCTCTTCTTCCTCGTTTGCCCCTGTTCAATAGTTCCTCTTTAGACAAAAAGACTAAAAAAATTACTGAAGTGTCAAACAAGGGCAAAGTCATCCTTTTTACGGAAGGATATGCAAATCTGCTAAGGAGCATTCAGCTAAAGGGTCTGGAGTAATTTCTGAGAATCACAACTCAGCCTGAGGAAAAGCAGCAGGGCCCTGTAACCAAAGTGAAGGGAGCAGGCTGATTGCTCAGCCACCTTTTGGACATTGTTTTATACCACCAAGCTTTAGGACACAATGAGGGCTACTGTTATGGAATAGCTCACAGTTGCATTAACTTATGCCCTGTGTCAATAAGCAGCCTCTTCTGTGTCCGTGTCCTTCCCCTTTTCACACAAGCCAAGGTATTCATAAAGCTGCAATACTCCCTCTTTTGATTCATGCCCAATGGTGCAAAGACAAGGCTCTCAGCACCCATGGGCTAAGCCCTATGTGAAGGTGAGGGATTTTAGCCATGTATGGACTGGTTGGACCTGCTGAGCGTGAAAGCTGGGGCAAGAGTGGACAGGAAGGGAAACCAGAGCAACTTAGAGTTTTCTTATGGTGGGAGCCAAACTCAAGAATTTTTGCTAATACAGCTCTATTGATGTCAGGCTATCCCGTGTTAATCCCTCTGCCAGGCAGACGTGTCTGTCTCAAACTGTGTATGAACTTCCTATGGAGGATGAGAAGTACTTGTGCTGCTGGCAGCACGATGACCTGGTGCTTCACCATCACCAGCACATTCCTGCCAATGTGTCCTTCTGAGACGGGGAAGTGCAATTCATTTGCAGATGAGGAACTTGTACCAGGAGGCCATCTGGCCTTACAGAGGTGACAGGAAACCAAACCAAGTCTCCCAAGGCTCAAGTTTGCTCCGTAAGCCCTGGAACATCCTTCCTCTCCTCGGATGCTGGCCTGTGGGTCAGAGTGATTTGGACACCACCAAACTCTTATCTAGAGAGAGAAAGCGCCAACTTCCTCTGAAGTGCTCAAATGAGATAAAACCCAGCCTGGTCATTCTTTTAATGGTCTCACTATTGTTGAAGCTGCTCATTAAATCCCACCACCATGTGCATGTAAGTGCTTACAGAGAGCTCTAGGTATCCAGTGTAAGTAAAATTTGTCACTTCAAAAGTGTGCAAAACACCCAGATTTGCACCAGTTCCTAAAAAACCAGGCAGCTTTTCCATTTGATCAATATTACTTCAGAACAAATATATCCGACAGGGGAAGGAGCCAGGGGGAAAAGACAAACCTCCTCCAGGCTTGGTAGATCCAGTTGGGTAAAGCACATCAACACCTGCTTAACTTCAAGCACATGATTACCACAATAGACTTCTTTGGAAAAACAGGCAGGCTTACATCAAGGTTTGCAGAAAGATTGTGTTTGGGTGTTGAGCTGCAGAAAGACTTTTCAGCTTTGGGTTTTTTTCTTGCTTATTTGTTGAAAAGCACACTAAGCAAGAGTGTGCTTGTGCTTTTAGGGTAGGAGAACATCGATGACAGCACTACAAAGCACCACTGTGTTACTCACACCTTAGAAAAACACACACACAGGTGCTTCTGAAGGGGAGAACCAGCAGCATTCAGACTCCTGTCCTCAGGCTTAAGGAAATATTTATTCTTTGTGCCCTTGAGCAATCAGAGGGCAGAAGAAGCTGTGTGTCATGGATGCTAAAATTACTCTTCTCACTCTTCACATTTCAGAAAAGATAGAGTTGCATGGGCCTCTTTCCTTTAAAAGAAAAAATCTGGAAAAACAAGGTAGGGGGTTTCCACGGCCTTTTTCCCATGACACTTTTAAACAAGAACCTGAGGCCTCAATGAGGATTGCTCATTAGCAATAATCTCAGTTTTGCAAAAATTGGTATGTAAAGAGACACATCAAGGGGTAACTGCCTTTTAAGATGACACCTTCTTGATCAGTGTAGTTGTTTCTGGAGAGTATTCAAGTCATCTGTCATCATTTCACTGAGCAAAGCACATTTTTTTTCTCCATTTATTATTACAGCATCAAAGTACCTATGGGAAAGACAACTACAGTCTGTCCTTCCTTGCACACACCACTTCTTCTTCGTACTTCGGAGCCCAGGTTTATTCAAGTCACTTGCTTTTGAGGTCCTTAGACTTGCCTGCTATGAAAATGAAAAAAATCTGTGGATTTGGGGCTTTATTAGCCTTTGTCAACAGGAATGAGCTTTGAGCAACATTTCCTGAACTGAAGTAGTCCCTGCAAGCACAGCTAAGATGGCCTCTGCAGTCATCTGCTGCTGCTTCTTCAAATATGAGCCACTGCCTCTCCCCTCACAGGTACCAACCGTGCCCACAGCCTTCCAGCCTCCAGCCTGATCTGGGTCAGCAGTACAGCTAACCAGACCCCAGACTTCTTCAGCCCATTGCCAGTTTCAGAGGCTTGCCTAAAAATTATTTGAGAGTAAGAATAGAATCTGGTTCTCCACGGGCGCTGCTCTGTGGCTGGTGCTCCCAGGCACTCTGTTGAGGCACATAATAGTAACAACTCTGGAAAATTTTACAGTTGTGGGTGTACAAGGGGAAAGAAGAGTCCTGTGTTAAAGACTTAATCATAATCACGTTGCATGGAACAGTTCCTTCACAGACAGTCTTCACTGTTGATAAAAATTAAACCCAAGTCACAGCTTTGCAATTCCAGTTATTTGCTTGCAGCCTGTAATTCATCACAAAAATCTTAGATTGTGAATGAAATGCTTTTGGTGATGTCAACTTTCCAGTGACCAGTAAACCACATCACAGAACTACCACCACGTGGTAAATAGAGCCGGGAAATGGCAACAGCTTAAACTAAATATTATTTCACTTTTAAAAATAGGTCCTTAAAACCCTGCTAGAGCCTGAATCCTGAAGAAGCCAGAAAGAGCATGAGGGATAAAATCAGTAACGAAGAGGTGAAGAGAAAACTGTAACGTGTGGCCAGGACTTGGGCAAATCGTGGCAAAAGTTCTATCCTGCCTATTCCCCCGTCCCTCTGTTCCAGCATGCAGCCAAAAGCAAACACCTGAGCAACTGGTGCTGCTCCACCGGTGGGAAGGAACATTCCTCAATCTCTAACCCACCAGAGCTATTTCTGGCCAGCAGCTACGAAAAGGAGAAGTGCTGCACTGACGGCTCCCACGGTGGGGAGGGGGCAGGCAGACGGGAACCTCAGGTATATCAGATGTATCAGATGGGAGATGACGGAGGTGAGAGACAGCAGGACTGAAACAGTGACTGACTGAAGCTGTGAATCAGCCAGCCTGCTTCTAAGGCCTGAAGACTCGCCATCACGTGCACAACATTTGTCATTCAGAGACAAAGTCATCTCCATACCACAGCCACAGGGGCACACTTAACATTTTCACTGCCTGGGCAGTCAGTAGTGCCTGCACATTCTGCAAATCCTCATGCTTTAACCTACGTGCCCACCACAGCCACAGCAATTCAAAGACTGACAGCTACTAGGTACAATACTCTGAAGGTGAATCAGAGAATAAGAACCCAAAAGCTAACCAAACCAAAATATTCAACAAAAAGGCTTGACAGCAAGACCAACAGTCCATAACAAGCAGAAATAAAGACTGCAGAATAATGACATTATCAAAGCTAATACCTAGGTGTGCTTGTGGTAAGGCCTGCAGAGACAAATCTCTTCTAGCTTGAAGAGGTGCGAGAGCAGTGTTCCAAAGGAAAGTTTAGTAGCCTTACCACTCCAGGTACAGTCTCAATGACTCATCATGAGTAACTCTACACCCATTCATGCTAAATTAAAAAAAAAAA
>VYZR01062419.1:7476-20235 GCA_013400675.1 Oxylabes madagascariensis
CTTTTATTTATTTTTCTAATGTATCAAAAAAAAAAAAAAAACAAAAACAAAAACAAAAGTCATTGCTTTTTCTAAAATATTTGGAAAACAGTGTAGGTAAAATGAGAGTTCATACCAGGATAGTGAGATTTCCTTTTGTCCTTCTGTGTTGATGAACTGTGTTTGTTGCCCCCAAAGCCAATTCATTTATGAGTGAGAAAGAGTTTTCCTAGAGGTGGAAAAATCTCCCCAATCATAAGTGTCATGATTTAAACAAATCTTAATCCTACATTTCTGCCATTAGGCCTGTTTGACAGGAGCATTGTGGGCAATGCAAAGCCCTACAAAATGAAGCAGCTGACTTTAAGTTGGAGCAGCTTCCAGTGCAACTAACTCATGATTGGGTAGTAACATTGCAGCTAAATTCAGAAGTGACACAGGAACTCCTTGCAAATGTGTCTGGTGTTAGCAAGGCCTGTCAGCTCAGAGGCTGGATCCACCTTGCAGCACATTTCCCTCTACCAGTAATGTATTTCCTGGAGGAGCTGGGAGCTGCAGCCCAACCTGTTACGTGCTGCTGCTGCCTTTGGTCTGCTAAAGCTTGTGCAGTGTGTTTGGCTGCTGCTGCTGATTCTGCAGGGTTGGGAGGGTGGCTTTTAAAAGAGGGTCCTGGAGCTGCATTCTGTTCTCTGCTGCCGCTAAGCTGTGCTGCCCAAAGTCACTTAATACACTTGGTAGTGATATTTTGTCCATGGTTCTGTGTGAGGCAAAGTGAAGGTCTCAAATGCACAATACATTTTTCAGTCTTAACCATAAATGAATCGCAAGTATTTGTAGAGCTGGGATCTCAGGAACAGCTAGAAAGAATACATATGTAATGGCCATCCTTTCTAGGAAGTGGCTTGCCTTAGAAAGTGTGGGGCTTGGGTGTGTGACACAGGTGACGTGGTGAAGACAATGAAGGTCTACCGAAATTGTGTTTCTGCTATTAGAAACTCATTTGCAAGAGTACTAGTTATGCAAATTCCTGCAATTTCTCTTTTCAAAACAAATGGGAGTACAGGTAGGCAGCTGAACAGTACTTTGCTTTACTCTTCTAACCTCACCCTGTTTCCTCCAGCAGTTGAAACAGAAGTGAAAACAGTAGCACCAGGTGCTGCACCAAACAATCCTGCCCCCTCTTCTGGCTCACCAACCTCTCCTACTGCTGAAGTTGCTGCCTCTCTGGATAAAGAAATGAGCAACCCCCACGCTATCCCACGGCGGCACGCCCCTATAGAACAGCTTGCCAGGCAAGGGTCTTTCAGGGGCTTCCCCGCCCTTAGCCAAAAGATGTCTCCTTTTAAACGCCAGTTGTCTTTGCGAATAAATGAGCTGCCTTCAACAGTGCAAAGGAAGACTGATTTCCCCATGAAAAACTCAGGTAAAACCAAATGGTTCCAGTGAAACATTGCCTTAAATTGTCTCTTCCTCCTTTCTTTCTCTGTGGCTTCAAGTAACTCCTTATTTTCTAGTAAATCCTTCTTCGTGTCTCATGTTGATCATTTATCATGAACAAACATCACCATGTCAGAAAATTTCTGCTTTGGGAAAAGACAAGAATTTCAGTGTGGAGTTCGCACGCAGAAGACAGTTCTAATTGCTATCTGAAGTACTGGAGCACAGCTTGAAGTGTTCCAGGAATGGGTGTTGGTGAATTAGTAGGTTTTGGCTCTTCCCTCTGAGTCACTAAACCAGTTCTTCCACTTACTGTCAGGGCATCCTGAGACACAAATCCCTTCAAGGCCTTAACCACTTGTCTTGGGATCATGTGATGCTCTTCTGCAGTCTGTCCTTCTGCTTGTCTGAATTCTTTTTGAGAGCAATGAAATTGCTTTTCACGTTGCATTAAGAGAACCTACCTGTTTAGGTGGTACAGCTGGCTGTAGCAGTATTACATGGCACAGTTTTCACATGATGCTAGTGGGGTTTTCTAAGAGTCATCCCAGCATAAACTCCTGGGGTGCTCACTACCTTGCATAATGTCCTTGAGTTCCCTTAGCTAGGTGTTATCCTTCAGGCCAGCTGTACTCTCACTTGGCAACAGAGCTGGCTTTAGGGTTCTAAGCTTTGAAGTAAAAATTACTGTGGCAAAGGCAAACCCAACAAAAGTACTTAGTGTAACTTCTTTCATAACCCTTGTTTAGTGACCTGTGCTTTCAGACCAGCACTGAGCCAATCAGTTTTTACAGTAACAGTGCATTGCTCAGTAGTGATAGTCACTGAGCACAAAACAATCTCAACTTCTCGTGATTCAGAACGTTTCTGATGCATGTTCCCATATATGCCACTGCCAGTGCTGCTTACAGTCCCACTGCATGCACTGTATTGGAATATCCCTCAAAGAATCAATTTTTGGGCATGCCTCCCCCTGAATTTTAGATCTGGTGCATGTTGTGTGCAGACATTTTATGTTTCTTACACTATTTTGTGCTTGATTATGCCTGCTCATGTCAGTTCTGTGCAATGACGGACTGATGATCGGTACTTACGGAAAACACTGCCATTAGTAATAATGAGAACATCTGGTTAGCTGGCAGCTTTACTCCAGATGTTACATTATCCACATGATAGTGATGCTTCATTTAAAACTGAGCATCCATTTTATCTGAGCATTCAGCTTTTGCTTTTAGGATTCTAGTACAGGAACTGGGCATTTCAGCTACCACTGAACTGGAACAATCGACACTAACTCTAGACTGAACTTGCCTCTGTGCATTGCTGTCAGTACATTTAAAGTTCATCTAGTTACTGTACAAGTATGTTGTTGGAACACTTAAATCTATCATAAGTATTTTCATTTCACAGAATGCCAAATCTTAGAGCCAAACCCTTGAGAAGTTTAGCACTTTAATACTGAAAGATTTAGATCTCTCCTTAAACGGTAGAAAACCCTTCTTATTTTCTGATATGAGCATCCTTTAAATCTGAAACAGTGATTTCCTTGCCTTCTTGACTTAATCACAAAATATATTAATGTAGTATTCTATTTCAGGCCAGATCTTCAACACTAATGTAAAAAACAAAAAGCTGTCATGCAAATCAATAACAAGAACATGTAGGACATAAGGGAACTAATTATATTTCAGTTTCACATTGGTAGTTGTAAATTGTTTCTGTATCCTTTAAACTTTCAATTTAATGAATTCTGTTTACATTTTAGTCCCAGAGGTAGAAGGGGAAACAGACAGCATTAGTGCCCTGTGCTCTCAGATCACCAGTGCTTTCAGCACACCATCAGAAGATCCTTTCTCTTCGGCCCCCATGACAAAACCAGTGACAGTAGTTGCACCACAGTCTCCTGCCTTTCAAGGTTTGTGATTTCTTTGGGTGCTGGATGAGGCTTGAATGCACATAATGTTGCTTTCCAGTAACACGTGGTCTTAATTTCTTGTGCAAGTCATGTTACCAGTATTTTGGGTGAATGCATCCTGCTTAATTCATCTTGTCTGTTTAATTTTTCTGTGGTTTTGTTTGTAACAATAAGTTCATGCACCTACCACACGATAGTTACCTATAAAAGGGA
Source organism: Oxylabes madagascariensis (assembly GCA_013400675.1). Taxonomy (NCBI): domain Eukaryota; kingdom Metazoa; phylum Chordata; class Aves; order Passeriformes; family Timaliidae; genus Oxylabes; species Oxylabes madagascariensis. The sequence continues at coordinate 11,021 of VYZR01062419.1, forward strand.
CTGGCTTTGAGGTGATGGCTATTTTATCATTCTGCCTCCTGAACTGCATTGGAGCGTGTCATAGGAACCAAATCTCGCAAGGGAAGGGATTTTGTGCCACCACGACTACAATTTTTTACACAAATTCTTAGCTAAGGTGTGGAAAAATGCCAGCTGTAGAACTCATAGCAGCCATTAGTATTCATTTCACTGCTATGCTTTTATAGAAGTTGTGTGAAAAAAGAACCTCTCCATGTTAAATGTAGTTGTTGTTACTTTGTATCTACAAAGTGTTCTTTTTTCAAATCTAAAAATACCTGTACAATAACTACTGGTGAGCTGTATCTCTTCCTTATAGAAACAACAAATTTAACTTCAGTTAGTCATCAGAACTCAAGAATGCCTCCTAAAGGACATTAAAATCCACCATCCCGTGATTCTCTTAACAAGCATTGGCTTGGTGAAATGAAATTTACTACCTTTATTGACTGTCAGTCCAGTTTGGATAATTACACAAACTTCTGTCATGTGGAAGTGTCTAAAAGTGTTGTATGTTGATAGGTATGACCTGGCCCACTAATACTCCAGTCACGTGCATGCCTTGCATGAATTAATCGCACTGATGTTGTCTGCTCCCATTTTAGTTAATGGCACTGCCTCTGCCTTCTGTGTGCTTGCTGCTAAACCATCCCAAGCTGCTGTAGTGTCCACAGCTATGCCAGTTCGTGAAACCAATCCTTGGGCTCATGCTCCTGCTGCTAATACTGGAGCTGCAGCCGTGGTCACTGGTAAGATTGGAAGTGGATCCGGTGCATTGCTATAAGAACTTGGATCAAAAGCATAATTGAGCCCCTGAGACAATTGTCAGTGCCACTTAATGGCAAGTGGAAGGAACAGGAACAAAAGCCGGAAGTAGTAGCGTTTTGCACGAGTGGATGGATAGAAGCGATGAACTTGCTGGTTCTAGGTCTATAACCTGGACTGATTCTTATTTTGGCAGCATTTTATAAAATCAGTGCTTAAAAAGGAAGTAATGAAGTTGTATGTGAGTTTGTGTGTATAAAAGGGAAAGAATCTCTGTGTACCCAAAATAATTTCTCTGTATTCTTTTCACTAACGTACATAAGGAGGGATGAAGTTGGTTGCATAAAGGCTTAGAGGTTCATTTCTTCTGTTCAGTAAGTTTAGTCTGTCCCTCCAGGCCTAGTCTGCACTGTGTGAGGTGAAATGGCTGTCACCCATGTGGGCACATGTGCTAGAAGGCTGCAATCTGAGTTACTTCATTTCATGGTGTAGGCACCACTCCACAAGAGAAACTTCGCTAGTAAATAGTAGGTTCTGCTTGGCCTTGTAAGAGTGCCGGACTTTGTCTTAGACCTTTGTGTTCCAAGTCCACCAGTCCTCAGCTGTGCATTCGGAAATATACTCCCCAGTTAGAGGGGATTAGTGATTATGGACTGGATCATTGCCACCAGGTTATGAGAGCAGGCGGCAGCTTTCCTGCGTACCCTAAAGTCTTAGATGTCTGCTATGAGGAAAAAACCCCATAAATCTGCACTTTAGTGAAGAAGCTCTTACCTACCTCATCCTGACGAATGTCTTCCTAGAACAGAACAGTACAGTGGATGCATAAAGATGCTTCCAATGGTGGAAGCACCTTTAAGTCATGGTGGGAGGAGGCCTGTGTGTTCTTGTGTTCACCCTCCAGTGTTTCTAACCAATAAAGGATGAGGAGTGGAAATATTAGTGACTTGCCCATGCTTTCCTTCCCAGGCACCGAATGGAGCAGCACCTCCTCAGGTGCGGCCTCACCCAGTCTCTTCCAAGGAAATCACAGACGTACTCCCTCAGAGGCAGACCGCTGGTTGGAAGAGGTCTCAAAGACTGTCAGAGCCCAACAGCAGCCAACCTCAGCCCCGGCCCCAGCCCCGCAGCCACTGCTCCAGCCTCCTCCAGGAGCTCCAGCCTCCCAGTCAGCACCAGCCTTCCCAGTCAGCACCTTCATTGCGCCTCAGCCCGTGCCGGTGGGCGTGGTACCGCCCATGCAGCCGCCGTTTATTCCGGCTCAGCCCTACGCCGTAGCGAATGGGATGACCTATGCGGCCCCGAGCGTCCCCGTGGTTGGGATCACACCTTCCCAGATGGTGGCCAACGTCTTTGGTACTGCCAGCCACGCTCCGGCGGCGCACCCGCATCAGTCCCCCAGCCTGGTGAAGCAGCAGCCGCCGGTCCCCCAGTACGACGGCGGCAGCAGCGGCAGCGCCACCGCCAGCCCCTTCTTCCACCCGCCCGCGCAGCACAACGGCTCCGCCGCCTTCAACGGCGTGGAGGGGGGCAAGTGGGCCGCCGAGGACAAGCATCCGCAGCCCCCCGCGCCCGCCCCGCAGGTCGACCCCTTCGAGGCGCAGTGGGCGGCCCTGGAGGGCAAGGCCAAGCAGCGCACCAACCCCTCCCCCACCAACCCCTTCTCCAGTGACCTACAGAAGACATTCGAGATCGAACTTTAAGCGGTCCTGCGGGGGGCGGATAAATTGTACATTAGGATAGAGGGATAAAGGGAGCAGAGGGGACTGTTTCTGATCGGTTTGCTTTGATAATCCCAAAGGTCCCTTCAAACGAAAATGGGTTAGAAAGAGGGAGCAATTATGGGGAAGGATGGAAACACACAGAGAATTTAATGTGCAGTTCTTGAAAGGAATCGTGGAGACACCCCGGTCTGCATTCCCTCCTCTCTTGGAAAGCCGGAAGTCAAATGGAGCAAAGAAAGGCACCCAGTCCCAAAGCCCGTTCTGCAGAAACATCGATCATCTCACAGAAAGGAAGGCAGATGTTTGTACCTGTGTCCTCCTGATGCCCTGCGAGCCCTGGATGTTCCCCCTCAGGGAAAAATTGGGTAGGGTGGGGGGTTGATATGGGTGGGATGTTGTCACCTTAGCAAAAGCTAGGTTTGTGGAAAAAGTTGAGCTTCCATTTTGAGTAACAAAGTGAATATTATATGTAAAGAATAAAGTAAAGCCAAAATCTTTATTTTTATGCATTTAGAATATTTTAAATAGTTGGATATTAAAAGCTGTATGAGTTGTAAGTAATCTTGCCAAAGGTTAAAAAACAAGGGGGTTGGATGTAAGAAATTGTACATAAGATTGATTTATCGCTGATTCTTATAGTAAGTAATATTGGGGGGGTGGAAAAAGGGGCTCTAGCTTGTTCTTGTATCTGTTCATTGTAAGTAGCATATTGCAACAACAATCACAACCAATAAGTCATTATATCGTAGTTTTAAATAAAGAAAATTAAAGAACAGTATTGTCATGGTTTGACAACCATGGGGAGAATTTACTGTTTTTTATTGGAATCAATCTACATATTCTATATAGTATGGATTTTTTTCCTTTCATATATTGCTGCAGTTTCTTTGTCTTAATCTATTGGTTCTAACACTACTGTGACAACTTATTGTCGTCATATCTACATCCTGGGGCTGCCTGGGAAACCATTTTATGTTTGTCTGTCGATAGTTCTTAGAGGTTTTTAACTTTGGTTTTATTTTTTTCCCACTGATTTGTGAAACCTTGTGGTTAAGGCTGCAGCTGGTCCAGGTTCTGCCTCTGGTGACTTGTGAAAACCATCTCATTTTAACTTTACTTTTAAACTTTGGCCTTACAAGCAAATGTAAGTTATATATTTGTACTGATGATTTATAATCTGCTTTAACAGAAATAAATGTTGGTGGTAGAAGCACTGTCTGTGAGAGACTTATTTCCCACTCTAATTCAGTTTTCAGCATTTGCCCTTCTGGGTATCTTCTGTCTTGTAAGGTGAATGTGGATGAGCACTGCTTGCCAACCTAGCAGCTTAAGAACAATATCTTAACACCTCTCATGTTCTACAACCTGTTAGGGTGCATTGAACTTTAAAACTGAATTTCAAAATATGCTTGTAACGCATAAACATTTAAAGCTCTAAAATAGAGGCCTTTACTGAAAACATCAGATTCTGGCTTTGCGTAGCTGTATTGCCTATCACTGAATATTTACAAAGAGACAAGGATGAGGACAGTAACAGTCAGTAATGGCAAAAAGGAAAATGCCTTCTTTCCTCTGCTATTAAAAAGAGCCGTATGAGCTGATGATGTATTTTCACCCCTTTTCTGTTCTTCCAGTGAGCTGATAACTACCCTGTTAGTGTGACTGGTTCTTACCTCATTCTTATGGGCACCACATCAGTTTAGACACAAGGAAAAAAGTCAGACTCAGTAACCTGAAGGGCAAGAAATGCTCCCTTTGTTGGCCCTCAGATTTGAGCTTGTCAGCAGTTTCCATTTCCAGGCAAGTACAGTGTCTTACAGTGACAGTCTAGAAAACTACAACTTTTGACATTACAGATTCTTACCTGTGTTCAGTATGGTATGAATAGTAATGCAAACACTCCCTGTGGGATTTGAGTTGGTGTCAATGCTTTTTTCAGCTTTCAAAAAGCAAACATACATTTATAGACATTTATAGTAGGAAAGAAAGCAGTTAGTTATGTGCCTTTCACAGTAAGGGCCCCAAGATCAAGCTGAAAATAGTCCAGTGTAGCTACACCCTTCTCCTGCCCTGGAGATAAGCACTTCCTAAAACCCATTGTTTAGGGAAGAAAACATCTTGAGTCTCACATAAAAAAGTAAACTTTGAGTAGGTGATTAAGTGGTACTACAGAGAGGGAGAAGCTGATCTTGTCAGAAGAACTGTCAAGATCCTTTAGTTCATTTGATGGCATGGATTTACAGCAGGGAGCTGCATGCCCATCAATCCCACCCCTACTGCCATGGTTGTGCTGCTGAAAGGAGGTCAGCATAAACTCTCCACTAGCCAAAGCACTTCCAGTATTAAAGTCCTGCCCATCAGCAGGCAGAGCGCTGTTACAGCCCTCAGGAGGCTGGAGAAAGCACTTCCTGGCCCCCATCTTATATAACCGTAGAGTTTAAATGACAGCTGACTACACAGAATATTTAAATATTCCAGAGATAGAGCCTCTGACATCTTAGAAAGGGATTTTATAGAACTGGCTACTTACTCTGGGACAAAAGGGTCGGCTACATCCATAATCCACTTCTAACCATGCTCCTGAGCAGACCGTGACTACCCCTTGATGCCACACATGGAACGGAGAGGGCTTCAAAATGACTGCAATTTACAGAATCTCTGGTCTCAAAAGGCAAAAATCATATCATATACTAAATGGCAAAATATCCTATACACACACACACAGAGAAAAAGGTGCTGGTCTGAGACGTTAAATGGAAAAATATGTACAAACAGAAGTGGATGTTTTCAGGACCATCTCATTGTTCTTAAATATACAATGATTTCCACTTCAAACGTTATACTGTAATGCCTGGCCTGCATTCCAGCAGAGGAAATTTTCCCTAATCAAATAAAAGCGTCTTAAATGCAAAATAAATGTTTTGTCTTTCCTAGCAGACAGAATCCATCAGACCACAGAAGGACCCAGCCCCAAAGAGCTGTGACTGTCGCCTGTCTCTCCTGTACTGGATTGCTTGTGGACTTTGCCGTTTGTTCACATCCTAGAGCAGTGTGTCCAGTCCTGAACCATACCTGTGCTGATGAGAGTGCAGGCATTAGGTCAGTGATTCCTATTTTTAGGTCCATGTGAACTGATTTACTGGGTTTAGAGTACAAACCAGCTCCAGGCTGTCAACCCTGGCAATTTACACCTATGTTTTGCTGCTGCCCTGATGGGTCCTGAGTCAGGACTGAAGAAGAGCAGGGTGGTGCGAGCACAGTCCCAAATTAACTGCATTTCTTAAAGGCCTTAAAGTAACACAAGTAGAAGACAAAAATAAAAAAACCCAGTCCTCCATCCCCCCAACCAAAATATCAACATCTACACACCAGTTTATAGCTACACCTATGCAAATAATACATGGGTAATGTTGCTAATAATTAGGATCAACCCATCCAAGTCTAGAAGGAGGAAGAAGGGGACTGTCAGGGCTGATGCTAGGGTAGAACAGTAGTGTGAAGGCTGTAAAAGAATCCTTTCGCTCAAAAGTAATTCCATTTTGAGATACTGAAGTTACCTAAGGGCCTTTCCTGGCCCTTAACATGATATAATCATGATATAATCTCACCTCCCCATCCCTAATGCCTGAGATTTTCAGCGCCCCAGATACACTCTTGCTGCCAGTCTGTGTTGGTCTTGAAATGAAGGATGCTTTTCAGCTGCAGCTGCTCTGCATCTGGAAGTCCTGAAGTGTTAGCCTGTAGCAGCACACATGAGCCCAGGCCACATGCAGAGCCAGGCTTTCCTGGATTTAACTGAGACTAGAGCAGATCCTTGGGAGGTTTATTCTGGCAACTGAAATGCCCCTACACACGTATTTCTATGTGTTTATTATTAGCCCCTGCCCAAACCCAGCACAACGTCAGAACAGCACAGTTCTGGCTCAGGGGAAAAAGATTACCTGCTAAGCCTTCCTAGAATGAGTGCCGTTTAAACTGCAGCACCTCAGAACAGGTAATGGTGATGGTATATTCATCTGAATTACCCCTAGCATTCAGGAAGGGCTAAAAGTAGTTTTCTGTTTTGTCTTAAGCTGTCTGTGAAGTATTGCTGCTGCATTTCACTCCAAAGCTGATTGCAGTCGAGTAGAAACCAAACTGACCCTACTAGAAATTTGTCTAAGGTCTGCTGGAATAAAACAGCTACAATAACATGATATTACAGCTGCATCCCAAGAGCCAGTAATCTCCTAGGACCTGAACACTAATTTTATATGCATCAAGCTGTTTCTTGTGGCCAGAGTCCTTTGCATTTAGATGGAAAGTGCTACCCAGGAGCACTTGTTCAGCAATGCTCATTGGAGGAACAAATGTTCATGGCTCATTAGTGCTTCGATTGCAATGGTTCAGGCCCATCTTCAAACACTTCAGAGATTATGTTTTTAAGAGCACTTCTCTCTTGCTTGTATGAAGAATTGCTCTCTCCCTCTTTCATGCTGGTCGTCTGCCTTCCCTAGTCACATCATCCTTACATCCCTACTATCATCTGGTTTCTGTGAATGACAGCAACTACCCTTAAGAGATGGATTATGTACAGCAAGGCATCAGGGGAAAAGGAGTTTACAATAAACCTGAGGGTGGTGGGTCTCCCACCTTTGAGCATTTACACCCACTACACGCTGTTCAATTCACCCTCTTGAGCTTTCCAGCAGAGCAGAGTTCCTAGAACTGTCCCATGCAGTAAGAGAACAGAGTTGAGACCTCCAGTCTTGTCATTGGTCACCGTGGCCGTGGTGTCACCCGCGGGGGTGCGGGGGGCTGCCCTGGGGATGATGGCGAGCGCAGCTGGCACAGCAGAAGCTGGAATAGTACTCGTTACCACAGAGCTGGGCCTGCAGGATCAGGTCACAGTTGGCAAGGTGGGGCTGGTCCACGCACTCTCTGCTCAGGTCCACAACGTGACTCACAGTAGCTGCAGCCAAGCAAAGGGTGAACCAGCTGTAAATTTATCCTCAGATTGCTATTCCCTCCCAAAAGACGCAGCACGTTCCTGCTTCCTCCACCCCACCAGTTCCGAATTTAGTCCAACATCAAGAAGGAAATGACAAGTTTCAAGACGAAACAGATACCTCTGGTGAGATACAGGAGGACAATGCAGTTTCCACGGAGAGGAGAGACTACTCTATGTACCCTCTATGTAAAGATAGCTGGATGGTGTCCAAAGTCCAACTACAAATCATGCAACCAACTATTTCACCAACCAGCTATGGCATTTTGGCCTCAGGGAGTTAATTATGCTCCCAGTGCCCTGGTCAAGGGGTGTTTCCAGCATCCTGCTTTTCTCTCCATGGAAAGGAGGGCTCCTGAGGCAGCATGACCCAGAGGCTCCTGCTCTCCCCAAAGCCCGAGGCTGGTGCTGGGCTGGCGCACGCAGTGGGTGCGATAGCAGCCAGGGGCCGGGCGCTGTGCCAGGAGAAGCAGGAGGGCTGGGCTGTACTCACTGCTAGGCCGGCTCCTCAGGACCTTCACCTCCGAGCTGGCACTGACAGAGCTGCTGCTGCTGTAGGCACTGCATGTGTAGGATCCCTCATCAGCCTCTTGGACATTGCTGATAGTCAGGCTTCCATCCTGGGACAGGTGGATGTGGTGGCCGTCCCCTCGCATGGGAACTCCATTTCTGCGGTGAAAAACAAAATATTTCACTGTTGCCACCCATGGGTGCTAAAGGAACTCCTTGTGCTCTCTGGAAGATGATGTTCTGTGAAAGGGGTGAATTTTTACCAGTTCAGCAGGAAGGAAGGAATCTTTTGCACAACCCGGCCCTACAGTTGGGTGGTTACATGAGCCTGAGCGAGTGGCATCCGTTGCCCAGTGTCTGCGTGGGAGGTAGCCGTGTCTGTGTGCTCTGTGCAGAGACATTGCCCTTTCCACTAGCACACATTCTTGAGGTTTGAGGAGCTAAGAGAAAACCCAATGTGCCTTTCCCTCTCTCCAGGTTGTGGTCTGGCAGTACTTGTTTGGCTGGCATTGATAGCAGCACATATTGCTCGATGAGCATATGGGGTAGTGAACAATGCGCCCTCTTTCCTCTCCCTTTCAAAGTTTGTTTAAAAAAAACAGCAAGATTGTGTCTGTTCAGTTCCTCCTGGAATAATCTGTGCCCAGCATGAAAACTGCCTGAATTATGAATTCCTAGTTACCAATGAAATGAAATTTGTTTTACTAGAAAGGGTTCGCAGAGTTCATTCCAACTCTGAAACATGCATCATTTTGTTAGCTCAAATACCAAACTTATGTATGGAAGAAAAGCTCTGTGTGTGATGGCCCAGTTCAGTCCTAACCCTTGGAATTTCAACACTTACCACTCCATTTCTCTGGATAGTTTGTAAGAAGGCTCCAAAGCAGGACTGATTATTTTCAAATAGGAAAAACAACCCTCACTAAACACTTGCACAAATTCAGAGTTTCCTGGTAAACTATCAAGACAAGAGGACACAGCTTTTCACTTCAAAATGCTTCTAAATCTCCTTTGCTCCCACTTGACGGTAAATGGAGAGAACTGTTGCAACAGGAAGCTGGGGGAAGAGGGCCTAAAATGTCTGTCACTGTTTTTTAAAAATCAGCTAAAGCTTTTCCTCTGATTACTCATTTTAGTTCTTGTTATTTTCATGTCATTGGTTTTCCAGTGCAGAGCCCTTCTAATCTCCATGAAATCTTAGTTTAATGTCT
>VYZR01062501.1:0-12480 GCA_013400675.1 Oxylabes madagascariensis
ACTCTGGGGACAGCAAACAGGGCGGGGAAATCAGATCTGAAACCAGGGATTGCTATGGGGGACACCAACACCTCCCATCCTCACCCCTGGGGACAGCAAACAGGGAAATCAGCTCTGAACCAGGGACTGCTCTGGGGGACACCAACACATCCCACTCTGGGGCCAGCAAATAGGGCAGGGAAATCAGCTCTGAAATCAGGGATTGCTCTAAGGGACACCAACACCTCCCATCCTCACCCCTGGGGACAGCAAACAGGGAAATCAGCTCTGANAGCTTCGCTGTGGGAACGAACACACCCATTCTTTGCACACTCATGTTTGCTGCCAGCAGTGAGCTGGAGCTCTGTTTCCAGGAGAGGAAATCCTCCAGGAAAGCCCAGCAGCACTCACCATCTCCTTGCACCGTGGTTATCAGGTGCCCATCCAGAAACACATCCACGTTGGACAGGTAGGAGGAAGGGCCACGATCCACCACAACTTCATTGAGGACCTGCCACGACACCAAACGTTACCCCAGCCTGCTGCTGCTGCCTTGGCAATGAAATAAATGATCTGCTTTCCAGAACTCCTAAAAATTCGTGCTGATTTTTTAGCAAATTAAAGTCTCTTTACAATTCTGTCCTATTGAGTGCCAGCTGAAGTTTTGAGATGTTAACAACGTGCAGGGTTTTTCTTCTCATTTATAAAAATGTTTGGTGTGTCTGACTTTAGAACTACTACTTTGTTTTCAAAATAAAAGGAAGGTTGGACTCAAGCCTGGAGATATTTTCCAGCCTAAACAATTTTGAGGAATTATTTCTGTGGCAAAGAATGAGATTAGCACTTCTGACTGCACAAAGGAAATGTGTGCAGCAGTTCCCTCAGCATTTACAGCACATTCTGATTTGGAGCAGCAAGTCAGACTGCTGAGGGAGAGTTTTAATGAAACAAGTACAAATTCCAAACAACAGATTGGTTCTTCTGGCTTGTTTTGCCCTCTGACCTGATATTGCATAATTTGCTTGCACACTTCTTTCTCCAGGTTTGCAGACACGACTCCATTTTCCTCGATCCCATTCTGCACCGTGGTTTTCTCCCTGTGCTCCTTCACCACCTTCACCTTGAGCCTGCTCCGGAGAACCAGAGCTGCATTGCCTGGAGGGGAGACACAGGGAAAACACACAAAAATGAGAATGCTGGCACAGGAAATAACCCCAGCCATGACTAACACGCTCTAAGAAATGCCATCCATCTATTCCCGAGCTTTCAACATTCCCAGTTTCATTCACAACATAATTGGCTACACTTGGCTGAAGCTCAAAACCGATTTTTAGTAGCAACGAGCAAAAATCAAAGTCAAATTTCAAGCCAGTTGCTTCCTACTTTTCTCATTATGTAAAAAGAGAATTTAAATTTTATATAGACATGATTAAAATGGGAAAACATTGATGGGCTCATGAGATCTTCAGTAAGACAAAAGCTAAGCTTAAAGAAAATTAAAGCATTAGAAACATGTATTAAAAGATAATATTCTAGTGAGAGTTCTATACATCTTTTCAGGAATCTGCTTTGGATGCAACTCAAATAACCTCATGTTGAAGAAACAAAGAATTTATTTCCTCAAATATTTTACTTGCCTGACTTCTCATTATTTAAATATTGCACTTTATTTCTATGCTTAGTTGCCATTTAACATAAATTCTACATTATCTTACACTTATTTACTCCATAAAGTTATTTCTTAGCCCTTTTCCTTTACAGAGCAGTACAGAGAGCAGCAATGGATGGGTCAACGCAATGCAAAGCTTCTGTTAATTTAAGATACGTTTCTGGCAATTTAGGATTTCTCTTAATTTCAGATACATTTCTCAAGTTTCAAATCTTAAGGGCCAACCTAAAAGAGTTGGCTAAGAAAAAGTAACAAACAAACACCACACCTTGTCCCCTTAAATTTACCTTCTATAACCTGAGTGACTTGGGACTGAAAATTCTCAAAATTAAATGGAGTAAGAAATCCAAGGGATCCCAGATGAAAAGCCATAACTGGAGGTACACTACCCTATCAATAAAGAAAAGAGTTTTAAAGCTACTCAGTCAAAGCAATCCATACTTCAACCATTTGCCTGTAAATATTGTGACTATTGATGAAACTTCAACTGTGCTTAATAAAAAACAACACATTTGACATTCTTTTCACAAGGTAAAAAAGAGGGAATGAAGAACAAAAGACAAATGCTGAACTCAGCAACAAAAGGGGGGGAAAAGCACTTTTAAATACTTTCAAAAGAAAAGGTTTATGGGTCAATTTCCCATCAGAACCAACCTGGAAAAGTGAAGAAGCATAAAGTAAGGTCCCATCTCCTCCCAGGCATATGATAAAGTCTATCTGATTGGAGATATCATCATAGTCTAGGAGCAACATTGAAATAAAAAGTTTTGAATTAAATTGTATCCACAATCCTAATTTCCTAACAAAAAAACCAAAACAAACAAACAAACAAACAAACAAACAAAAAAAAAAACCCACAAAAAAAAAACCAGGAAGAAAAATTACAATTTGCAGCATGCAAACATTGCCTCGCAAATCTATAAAAAAGCACAACCAGGATGAAAAAACTGTCTGCAAAAGACACAGAAGTTTTACTAATTTGACCCAACAAGTAAGAAAACACCAACACAAAAAGAAAAAACCACTCCCAACTGTCCTTTCAAGAAATCATTTCCATACCTTCTCTGAAGGTGCAAAATTTCTTCTTCACTGGTCCAAAATTCTCGTCATTAGCTATAGCAGGGTCTTCCAATACTTTTTTTTCTACATACACTATCATATTGTTCTCCTGAAGAGAGAAAGAAAACAAGCTTGTGAGGGACTTAACAACACACTTGACTCTCTCCATAATTTCCATTAATTTAAGACATATAAATAATATCTGCAGTAGTGTTCTGCATCTGCTGGGTGTTTTTAATGTGTGGTCTGATCCTAATTAGAATTTTGCAGCATGCACAGACCATTTAATAAATTAAAGCTTGGCATACAGATTACATGACATGGCAACATTGCTGTGTTCGCTCAAGACTTGGAGATTTAAGCTTTTTATATCCCATTCCTGTCATTTAGAACTGCAAACAGAATAGAAGTTTTTACTTTAACAAGTTTAGTTTTAAGCTTCATACTGATCTTAACTTCTGGAATTTTTGTACACCCACTGACAGCGGGTATAAAGATTTGTTTGCACAAATTCTGTACAGAATGAGCAACTGGAGAGACTCGAGGTTTAATTTGTATTTTCTCACCTCAGTGAGGTACATACAGAGCTCTTTGAAGGGCTGCAGCAGACTGGCATCACGGATCTTCTTAATCACAAGGACGCTCTTGGGAGGTTTGTTCCATGTCAACCGCTGGCTTGCTGGATCCTGAATGTGCCTGGGGGACAAAAAAAAAACTCCAAACATCACCACATTTTGGTCTGACACCTTTCTGACCTGGTAAAAATGCATCCTCCAGTGTGGGGAACACACAGCCCTACACACCAGGCAGGGAAAGGCAATAATTCACATTGCAATGATATTTCTGAGCTTCACTACATGCAGATGACAACCCAGAATTAATAATTCTGGTCCCTGCTGCCCTGTGAATGACCTGTGCCAACAGGGACCAGAACAGAAGCACCACAAAAACTCTCAGACCAAGTTCCTCAACTGTCTGACACCACAGTGCTGCTTCCCTCCTGTTTTAGTGCTGACTCAAAGGAGAAACATTCAATTAGAGGATCTGAAAAAGTCACAGCATATTTTTTTTCCTCATCCAATACTCTTAAGTCAAACAGCTTAATGTAAATTTAAAATTCGTTTTATTTCAGTGCTCACATTTGAGATACAAACACAGCAGAAACTAAAGGTTAATGCAGGGCTCTAATATCAATAATGCTGACAAGACCTAGGAATTGCAGCACTGAATAAACCCAGAACCAGCACCAACTTCATTCAAACAAAAGCCAATCTGTCTGTTTCAGCTGTACTCACCAATTCCATGCAGTCCTACTCAATGAAAAGTTATTCATAACTTGCTTTATAATCTTCATGTTTCTTTCCAGGGCTCAGGCAAATGCAACAGCTCCAAATAAAATCAAAGGCTGAGGCTTTTATCACTTATTAATAACTGCAACCTCAGAAGAATACATTTTTCCCTGAAAAAAGTTTTTTTCTTCTGTTGAAGATTTCAATCAGTTCCGATAAAAAGCCGTGAGGCTTTACAAAAAATCCTGGGTAAAATTTGTACTCCAGATCTTCGAGGCAAGGTTTCATAAAGAAAATCCCATTTCAAGAAAAATAAACAGGTATTTGATCTCCCCTTCTCTCAAGAGCACAAGCCCCTGATCCTTTTTTCACTGAGTGTTCATTCAATTCATCTGCTCATCAAAAAGCAGGTCTGCAAGTTCTAGAGCTGCTGGTTGTACTGAAAGAAACACCCAACCTCTCCTAACTTAAGCCTGCACATAAAAACTACGATTTTCTGTTAAAAATAATCCCTCCAGTGAGGAGAGTTTAACAAAATAACCCACAGCAGAGAGGAAAAAACACCAACAAGGTTTTGCCTGTTTTTAAAACCCACAAAACCTCGTGTGGAGTAAAAGTCATTTACAATTTGCTTTTCAAACAGCCCTTCAGCAGCCCGGGGCAGCCCTGCTCCCAGCCCTGCCTGCCCAAGCTTTGCCCTGGCACAATCCTGCCCCTGTTTTTATATCCCTGGCCAGGGCCAGCCCCTGGGAGGAGCAAGGTCAGGTGGGTAAACACAATCTGGGCTGGCTTTCAGCTGCACTGCAGCACCCCAGGGCTCTGTACGGCCCCAGGGGAGAATGAGGAAGCTCTGAGCTACCAAAGGGAGGGATCTGAGTTACCCTTTCCCAGGAACGGGTGAGATATCACCAGGAAGGTTACAGTCTACAGAGGCAGATATTTAGGCAAATAAATATTGACTAATATCTTATAGTCAGCTGGAAGAGCAATTAAATAAAACTTTTTTAAAGGGGCAAAAATCACGGAATGGTTTGGGTTGGAAGGGTTTTAAAGCCCATCCAGTCCCACCTTCCACCATCTCAGGTGGCTCCAAGGCACATCCAGCCTGGTCTTGGACACTTCCAAGGGGGGCAGCCACAGCTTCTTTGTGCCAGGGTCCCCCAAAAACGAACCACTACCTTGGTTAAACACTGAAACTCCTCACCTGGCCAAGCCAAGACCCCATTTATTAAGTATATAAAAATTGGTGTAGAAAGCAATATTTTATGCCACCCAACCTACAAAATTAAAATGTTTATTTGCCCACTAAGCAGAAACCAGCCCTTATTACCACATTTATCAACAGTCTAAAAGCAAACTTGCCTTAACTGAAAGTGCCAGAGACCAAACACAAAAATTCGAAGTAAAAATTCAAACATCATCACTAAGGGAGGGAGAAGGCTTCCCTCAGATTTCACAGCACACAGAACAGTTCCTCTTCCTCCTCGTGTGGTGCCCAGAAGAATTTTTATTGAGTTGGAAATACGACAGTTGCCATTTCAGACACCAAACTATGGATTGCAGCCCGTGCCAACTTGGCAAAGCTGGCCCCAGGATGGCAATCAACATAAAAACCTCTAAATATCAGGTAAAATACAAACAGTGCTGATTAGGGGATGAAAAAAGTGGAATCAGTGGAAAAGCAAAGTGGTTTTCTTGGCCACAGAAGGAGCAGAGTGCCACTGGTGGGACAAGTACTCACATAATTGTTTTAGGATTCTGCAGCATGCAGGCCTTTGGTCCAAACGTGGTCACTGGGCATGGTCCATGCAAGGAACGTGTTCTCCTGAAGGCAGAGAAAACAATCAGTGAGTAAGAGAGAAGTGGTGACAAACTGGGTCTGTCTGGCTGCTCAAACACCAAACCCTCCTCTGAATCAGCTGCACAAAAGCCATACAGGGCAAAGTGCATTTCTGAAAGCGACTCAGTGCTTCCCAGGCAGGGTAATTTTACAGATCAGCTCTCACATTTCCAGTGGCTGCATCAGTTCCTGAGTGACACCGGTTTCACTGCTGCAGGCACAAGAACAACACTTTTATTCTGTGTTTCTCAAAGTACTGCATCTTAGCTAAAGGCATAATTTTTAGAATGACTGAACCTGGTATAAAAACAGTCATGTACAGACATTGGGTTTCCCAACCCAATGTGTGACTTGACAAACATTCACAAGGAGCTCTCCAACACTTTCAGATGTTTTTGGCATGGTCAAGTCACAGTGATGTGTGTCTCAGTCATTTAAACACCCTAATAAATTAGTCAAACAAATCCTTCAACTCTAAGGCACATAGAGATTTGCATCTGCAGTACCAGGCTGCAATTTTGAACAGGCTGAAAAGAAACTGCTATTTTCCCCCATTTATTTCTCTAATAAAATCTTTATCTTCACATAAACAGAGGCTCTGAGGTATCATCTATCCTCAAAATTGAATCCACCAGGACACAGGGTTATTCCTGGCTCTAGGACGAGATTATCTGGACAAAATCAGAACTCTTCTGCCTCACTTCCCTCCCAAATCCTCCAGCAAAGGTGGAACTGGGAGCAAAACTTGCCCAAGTCATGGAACTGTTGAAGCATTATGTGACTGCTATTAGAATTATTCCATTATAAAGAAGGGGGAAACATTTATTTCCTGGGCTTAATTCAATCACATCTTGCTTGTAACAATCATCGCTGCTGGTGCTTTCTATTGTGTGTTACAAAGTGCTCAGACCAGCCTGATGACTCACTCCTAGAGCTAAAAAAACCCTCAGAAATCTAATAAAAATCAAAACCAGATCACAGGTTAAACATATAATTAAGGAACAACAGCAACATCTTATTTGTTTCTTGCCTAATAAAATATGCCAGCCTAAGATTTGAATTCCAGTAACAAAACCGGAATAATTTCTTTTCCATCTCTAAGTCCAGGCATGACTGACCAAGCCAGATAAGAGCATTACTAAGTGTTTTACAAAGTTTACCTTATTTATATTAAAGCAGAAAAATGAGCAAGGACTGACAAAACACAAGATTAATGCGTCAATATGGGCAAAGGGTTGATAAGTCTCTATCTGCTTGTGAACAATTACCCTTGGCATTAGGATGGTTAAATAACACCCTGGCAGCATCACCTCCCACTTCTTGCTTCACTCCACCTTCTCTCAGATAACTGCAATTTTTGCTTTCTCCCAACACAGGTCATTATTTGATGCCACTCCCAGTAATTGGTCAAATTCTGTTCCCATGTGAGGCATTAAATATCCACGTCTGACCTTCACAACATTCCAAAAGTTTCCTCTGAAAGAAGCCCTATTTAATAACTGGTGTAAATTTTCCCTGAGATTTCACTTGGTTTTTAATAGTGCTCAATAAAGTGCTTGAGTGAACAGAATTTCAAGTTCTTCGCAGTCAGGCTGCCTTTGCTAAGAACGAGCAGCAATGCCCTGGAAATTATTCATCTTTTAGGGAAATCTACTTATCAGTTCCCAGCAGCTGGGCAGTTACCTGGGGCTGAACACCAGAGAGGAAGGCTGCGAGCAGCACTTCCTGACAGCCTGCAAAATGCCTTGGGGCAATTTAGCTCTGAAGTGAAGACAGCCAGTGAATGATTGCAGAACAATAATCCTAATGAAGGAAAATCTCAGAAGCAATTACCCTGATTCAAACCCACAACGGACAGAGCCCTTCTGGTTGAAAAAAGCAGCTGTTTAGCTAGAAAATGATAGACAGAAATTTAGACCACATGGTCTTCTATGCAGATTGACTGAAAGGTTTGAGTAGAGAAGGGAAAACCACCGGTTTTACAGCACAATTTAAATATCAAATCTTACATTTTGACCGTACGTACACACATCACCAGAGCTACCACAGAGCACAGCCCTGAGAAAACACTTCCCAGAAGCATCAAATACACTGAACTACAAACACAGAGCAGTTATTTTCCTAACCTTTCAAGGCTTTTAGCTTGCCTCCCTTCACCACAAAGCCGCCCCCTGTGCTCTTCAGCCTCACCCGTGTGCGCTCTTGCCTCCCAAGAACATTCCTACCAGCAAAGCAGGAGCCCTGAACAGAAATTCCATCTGCTGAGCAGCTCCCTCGTGGCTCTGCCCATGTTTTAGGGACAGTCCCAGCACAAGGAAGGTGAAGTCCTGCCGTGCCTCCCACAAGATCAAGACACGGCGCTGCCCCTGCCCGCCGTTCAATATTTACAGCGGGTCCAAAGATCAAATCAAAAGTTCTACCCACCCTGTCCACATGACAGGAGCCTTGCAATGAGATCAGAACTTTGGTCCAAATAAAGAATGGGTGTTTCTCACCGCTCTGAAACCGTCTGCAAACACAAACTTACTTTTTGCTGCCCCACATGTAACCCAACACACGGGTTTTTAACACACAGCACTAAAGCCCTGGTTGGAGCTTTTGTAAAAATCTGAAGAATTGTGTCTACTGTTGACTGATTATTTTTTGGAGACTTTGAGCTCCAGACACCTGTTTTGACAAGCCATGAAACTTTGATTCTGAGTCTGCTCTTAATCAGCACTTCACTTTCAACTCCTCACCTTAACTCTGAACCTCCACGGCGCATTTTAAGAATCCTGCATGGCCATAAAAAAAAAAAAAATTAAAATCTAGTTAACCTCACACATTTTAGCAACGAGGGGAAGAAGCAGGGGCCTCACCTGAATTCTTTGGTGCTTCCAAGGGCTGGTGAAGCCGACAAGCTCCGTGACTTGGCTCGCCCCCGGCTCGTGCTGCCCCACTCCTCATCGCCGTGACACGCCGAGCAGTGGTAGGCAGAGTCCGAGCTCCCGTCAGCCTTGCTGGCACACAGCTTCTCCCGACTCATCTCCATGCTGGAGCCGAAGGAACCTCAGCCAGAGAGAAATTCAATCCCTGCGGTGGAGAGGGGAGAGGCAAAAATCTCAGTGTTCGCGAAGGTAGCGGAGCTTTCCTTGAAATTCCAATTATGGTTTCAGCTGGCGCAAGGAAAAATGGAAGGTTTGCTGACACAATCCCTCTTCTCTCAGTAGATAACATGCTGAACATCAAAAAACTACTGGAGTTGTGCTTAACATCAAGAAACTCCTGGAATTGTGCAGAAGATGAGTGTTGCTGCCAAGAAGCGCTGGTGCTTTGAGCCATTTCCCCGCTTTCTGCAGCTCCTGCTCCGTGGTCAGCACTGCTGACCAAGGTGGAGTTTTCCCAGGGCTCCCACAGTGGTTTTTATAATTGTTTTTCAGCAATTAAAGTGCTTCAAAGTCCCCGCAAGAAAATCTGGAGGAGCATGTTACACTAAACACAGAGCTCACCCACACAAATAAAGACCTCTCCAAAGAATCTGGGAAGTTCTTCAAGGTAATCAGAAGTTCCTGGAATTAAAAATGACCAGTGTGTTCCCAGACTGAGAAGAGGCTCAGTACAAAGTTGTCTCAAAACCAGCATAGATTTGTGTCTTCAGTTACATAAGAGATAAAATTAATTTCTTTTAGATATTGAAAAGAAAAGCTTTAAGTATGTGCCAAGGAATCAAGGCTCAGGAAAAATGAGAAAGTCTCCTATGAGATGATACATATATTGAACAGATGAAATAGAATACTCTTAGAGCAAAAAAAAAAACAACCTGTCATATAATGCAACAGAAATAATCTTAATAAGCCTCAGCTTTTGAAAAAAAAGAGGTTAATATCAAGCTGAGGAGAGACAAAAACAAGCTGGAGTACAATACCTAAGTCCTTAACTCATTTTTGACAAATTGGGGAGATGATCCAAAACAAACAGGACAAAATATGGACAAATGGGCAGTATTTCAGTTCCACGAACAACCAGCACAAACGGAAGATAAGCAGCTGGTTAAAGCACAGCTTTACAGAAGTGAAAAAAAAAACCCAAACCAAAACAAACCCCAAACTTGAAATAACTGCAGAAGTTCTAGGGCGCTTGTGGGGAAGTCCCCATCATTACTTGAAGCAAGTAGAGAAGGAGCCTTATCAGAATAAAAATAGAAACCAACTTTCAGTGTATGAACAAACACCAAACCATAAACAAATAGTATCCATGTGAGTGCAGCCCAGAGGAACAGCACATTCCTCAAGTCAGTTGATTTCAGCACGGGGAGGGGAGGGAAAGTTGGTTCAGTAAAAATTTGCAGATGTTTTTTCCCATGTTTTCATCGCTTTGGATGAAGATCCCACCTCATGCTACAGAGAGAGGAACTAAAGATTGGTGCAACCATTAAAATGGGCTGTAGCTCTGGGAAATCATTGCACAATGAGGATGTCTGGGGAGAAAATCCCCAGAGAATGGCAAACCCCATAATTTCACCAGAACCCCAGCTCGCAGACAACAAAACCATCAACAAAATGCAGCTGTAATTCTAAGACTCATTACTAAATTAGACAGCACCACCACCTAATCAAATTAGAAAGTGCTTTTGCTCCTGCTGTAGCTGTACTCGAGGAGAGCACCACTACAAAGAGGGGCAATTAGTGCCAGCCATTAATGATTTATAGCATCCTGCCCTTGAAAGGTATCAATGTTTATCTGGGGGTTACTCATCCCCGTGTCACCTGTAACCACAGCTTGGGAAACAGCCATTGCAACAGACTTGCAATTTTGTCCAGCTAAGATTAGCAAAATTACCTTTATTTTTAGACAATTCGAGCTGATACATAAATTTTGTGGCCCTTAGCCGAGCAAGGGAGGCAGAGAACCATAATTTATGTAATAAGCAAGATGTGTTTCCATGTGACTTTGACTGAAGAATGTTCATCTGACAGATGCTGACAGTAAAGAAAATCAGATTAGCACAAAACTGGAAGTAAGAAGTGTACAGACCTACTAAATACAGCCTAAGAACTTGATATTCCCTCCATGTAATACTTTCCAATTCAGGATGTTTTAACCACAGCTTACACCATGTACTGTTTAATTAACATTCCCTCACAAGACCTTTATTGAATAAGCAGACTTGACATAAGACAAAACTGCCACTGAACAGCTTCCAGGATTGGATCCAAAAAACTTTTAAGCACATGGTAACAAACTCATGAAAAGGCTGCTCTGTTTTAAATCATGTCCAAAATAAAAACAACACAAGAAAAAAACAAGTATTTAAATGTCCAGCACTGCAGAATGAAGGACAACTGAGAAAGCGTCAACATCTAACAATAAATATATGTGATGGTGACACATCTAACAATAAATATATGTGATGGTGACACAGCAGCCAGGTGAATCACCTCTCACAGGTATCCAACTCCAGTTTTATTGTGGTTTCCCATTTTTAATTTCACTCAATGTTCCCCTGAACCAGAACTTTCCAAAAGGTTTCATCAAATTACCTTTATACAACCCCATGACATCCCCCAAAGGAACTGCAAGGCTGCAAACCACCAAGGGATTTAATTTTATTTTATAACGACCATGCTTGTAAGCTGCTCTTTCATAAGAAACTTTTCCTGTTAAATGCCCTGCCCTAAATCATCCTGGTTAAAGGATTACTGCAGGGTCCATCCTGACAAAATCCTCACGGTGCTTTAGCCCCCCTCCAAGGCTGCAGCATTTCTACTGATTTCTTAGAAATTATAACAGTAATTCAAACATTTTGTTCTTTATTATCGAGTTTCTCTTGGGTTATAAGAGGACCATGTTCTCTCCAAAACTGTACCTCTTGTCCCACTGCGTGCTTGACCACCCTGCTCTGTGGAGCTTTCTTTTGTGGTATTTTGCTGAATAAAGCACTCCAGCAGAGGTTCCGTGCCTATGACTCCATCCCGAAGGCACTAAACCCCCTCTCGCACACACACACACACAAAAAAAGAAGGAACAACTCCCATCAGACAGCCAAAGCTCGGTTTAGCTTAGAACTTCATATTCCAGCGCGCCCGCAGAAAACCCCAACCCCTGTTAAAACCCAGCAGCCTGACAGCAGCGACAATTTTAGGTTTGGATTACACACCCAAACGCTATTTCCACAAAAAAAAAAAAAAAAAAAAAAAAAAAAAAAAAAAAAAAACAAACAAAAAAAAAAACAAAAAACCCGGCAGTTTGACCATCACGTGCTTTGCCCGGGGAAAACAAGCCTGTTAACCCTTTCTCTCCGGAATACCAACACGGACAAGGCAGGGAGCACCCGGACCCGGGGCCGGACCCTCAGGGGGGGGAAACAGCGGGGATGGCGGGTTGTTCATCCCTGAGGGAAGGGCTGTGGGGCTCCACGGGGCTCCTGCCGGAGCCAGCCCGCGGAGGATGAGGGAATGCGGGCGCAGGGAGCGGGCAGGGGACGCGGGGACGCGCACCGCGCACACACACCCGCACCGCTCCCCCCTCAGAGCCGCCCGGCCCGGCTCCCCGACTCACGGCGTCCCTCAGGGCCGGGCCCCGCGGCGCTGCTGGCGGCGGCGGGCGCTGTGAGGGGCGCGGGGCCGGCGGGCCCTGCGCGCCTCCATCGTCCCCTCCCCGCCGCC
>VYZR01062584.1:0-10769 GCA_013400675.1 Oxylabes madagascariensis
GAGATCTTTGAGAACCTCAGGAGGCAGGAGCAGCTGCAAGAGATCTTGACCCGAGTGAGGGAGTTTGAGGAGGAGACAAGCAAAGTGGATGTGAAAGCTCTCAAGAGCTTCTTTGAGAAGGTCCCCGAGTGGGTTGTGCGCCAGAAGGCCAAGCACCAGGACAAGGCTGAGGCAAAGGAGGACGCTGACAGTGTCTCCTCAGTGGATCTGGTTTTTGAGGACCTGGAGCGAGCAAGTGCTGAGATTCTCCACCTGAAGGAGCAGACACTTGCCCGCATCCAGGACATCGAGGAGGCCATCAAGAAAGCTATTTATTCTGTTTCCAGTCTCAAGTCCGAGTCAGACATTGCTGGGCTCTCAGGGCTGTTCAAGGAGTCTCTGGGGAGCGCCCAAAGCTCTGTGAGCAGTAGCAATATCCGTAAAATCAGCATTGTTTCAAGCAAAGCCAGGCAAGAGGAAGTCATGCTGGAGACAGGGGAAGCAGCATCTGTGGAAAGTGCAAAGGTGGCAGAAAAGACGGAGGCAGCCAAGGCAGAGCTAGAGGTTCCCCGCCTCATTCAGTCTCGTGTCAGCTCTCCCTCCTCACCTTCCTACATCTCCATCGAGTCTGCTGCCAGGAAACCAGCAGAATCACCCAGGACAGCACATTCCCCTCAGGATGGCCCCTCACCAGACTGTCTTGACTCTCCAGGAAAGAGGGATGCTTTTGCTCAGAACAGCCTTATCTCCTATAACCACCCCTCAGCAGGGTCTGCTGGGCATGACACGAAACCCTTAGAGAAGAGGCCAGACCCCGTCCAAACAAAAGCTGGGCTGAGCTCCATGAAACAGCACACGCTTGGCAATGCCAACCATCTAGCCAGTGACAAAGAGAAGTGTTCTCTGGACACCTCCAAAGACAGCTGCCACTGTGGGAAGAAAGGCAGCTTTTCGGAATACCGCTCCCTGAATGTCCCCAGCCCACAAAACCCACGGAGGCAGAAAAGCATCTTGGAGCTGCAGACAGGGCCTGACGGGTCCAAGCTCTACGGAGCCACCCGGACTGTCATGGAGCAGTACGAGGAAATGGACCAGTTTGGAAACAAAATCATCACTTCGTCCACCACCGTCACCAAGCAATCCGAGACGCAAACGTCTTCCACGTGTGATGTGGTTTCTCATCCCCAGTATGAGGTGTCTGCCTCACCTCTGTTTCGGAGGTACTTGAAGAGCCCAGGTGAAGACTTCCACACCAATGGGAGTTTTCAGGAGCCAGGAGTGGTCTTTGTCACCTTTGGCAACTCCAAGCCAAAGAAATAGGAGATTCTGGAGAACAAGAGAGGACTCTATAGGACAAAAGAGAAAGGCAACGATAAACATTTCTCCTGTTTTATCCATATTACAAACAGGGACTTACCTGCATCCTAAGGACTTCTCAGGGTCATCGTCTTGGTGTTTGCACACAGACAGGACAAGTGCAGCCTGCCTTGACACTGGAGAACAGCCCTCAGCTGGCCAACCCAAGAGACCTGGTGCTGCACCACAACCCAGAGTCCTGGCACTGTTAGAAGCACAAGGGAAAAATCCATCCATGGGCACCTTAGGGTACTATCCCCTGGAATGTTTGGTGAGGGTGGTTGGAGGTGTTGAATTGGGCTTCTCTGAACTACTGCCAAAGGAAGTATAGGTAGGATCAATTAAAGAACCAATCAATCTGGTCACTGTCAAACAAACACCTTTATGGTGCCTTCTTTTTCTAAGAAGGGCATCCTACATATACACATATATATATATACACACAAGCTCATATTGATGGGTGGGTTGGATAGATTTTCTCTTAGCCATTAAGAAAAGAAAAGGAAAAAAAATCTTGAGTTGTTGTCATTCTTGGACTTGGGGGAGTTATTTATCAGTTTGTTTTTCAGTTCCTGGAAAGTGTTTGATGATACTGGAAATTGTGAAGCCAAGACCCATAGCTACTATCAATGCCATTCCCCCAAAGAAAGATGCTAGGAAAGATTCTTGAGTCAGAATGGTTACTGCTTTCTTTTCTTTATTTCTAGAATTGTAATTTATTATTCAGTATACACAAACCCCTTATTTTAGATTTTCCATGCTTTCCTACATGTTTACTGTTTAAATTCATTTTGAGACTTTGTAAAGCAATTTTTCTTATTATTATGACTTTGTTTTGTACATTCTCAACTCAAGATTTTAGATATTTTGTGGCTTTTTTTTTATTATTTTAACTTCTATTGCTGCGTTCTGACGGTAAACTTTACCTCTAAAAATATTTTGGTCTGGTTGAGTTTCTTTTGTTCAGTGCTTGTTTCCTCTGGA
This sequence comes from Oxylabes madagascariensis, assembly GCA_013400675.1. Classification (NCBI taxonomy): domain Eukaryota; kingdom Metazoa; phylum Chordata; class Aves; order Passeriformes; family Timaliidae; genus Oxylabes; species Oxylabes madagascariensis. Next base: position 2,320 of record VYZR01062584.1, read on the forward strand.
AATACCTGGAAATCATCTCTCAATGGACCAGCTGAATCACACACTGAGAGCACTCTGAGTCACTGGAGGGATTTGGTCTACATCTGCTTTACGGTGTGGGTAGATCATCAGCCCTGCAGCAAAGAGTGTTCATACTCTTATCTGAAAAATGAGTCCAGGGTGATACAGACCCCCCAGTCCAGGGCTCTGTGTCGGTGTGTGAAGCCTGGGTAGGGTGGGTACACCAGGAAAGGTCTGGACACTTGCGTGTATCCTTTTCCCCCATGGGAGAAGGCAGCTGAGGTGTTGGGCCCCCACAAGCCTTACGAGGAGGAGTAGCTGATCACAGAATCACAGAATTCAGAGAATTCACAGAATTCACAGAAGCACAGATTCAGTGGGCTGGAAAAGACCTCCAAGATCATTGTGTCCAACCCAGCCCTAACATCTCAACTAAACCATGGCACTGAGTGCCACATCCAGTCATTTTTTTAAACACATCCAGGGATGGTGACTCCACCACCTCCCTGGGCAGACCATTCCAGTACCTTATCACCCTTTCTGTAAAAAACTTTTTCCTAATATCTAACCTATATTTCCCTTGGTGCATCTTAAGACTGTGTCCTCTTGTTCTGCCAGATGTCGCCTGGAGAAAGAGACCAGCCCCCACCTGATCACAACCACCCTTCAGGAAGTTGTAGAGAGTGATAAGGTCACCTCTGAGTCTCCTTTTTTCCAGGCTAAACAACCCCAGCTCCCAGCCCTTACTCACTGCTGTGCCTCACCTCACACTGAGCTCAGGGGTGGGTGGGTGGCAAGGAGTTCACTCCAGGTGTGGGGGAATGTGAGGAGTCCGTGGAGGGGCTGGGTGGTTTCTCACAGAATCACAGCATATCCTGAGTTGGAGGAGATCCTCAAGGACCATCGAGTCCAGCTCCGAGCCCCGCACAAGAAATCCCCAAAAATCCCACCATGTGGCTGAGGGCATTGTCCAAACACTTCTTGAGCTCAGGCTGGTGCTGTGACCACTTCCCTGGGCGCCTGTTCCAGTGCCCAACCACCCTCTGGGGAAAGAGCACTTTCCTGACATCCAACATAAACCTCCCCTGACACAATTTCAGGCCATCCCCTCAGTTCCTGTCACTGGTCACACGGACAGGAGGTCAGTGTCTGCCCCTCCTCCTCACAAGGAAGTTGTAACTGCAATGAGGTCTCCCCTTCAGTCTCCTTCAGGCTGAACAGACCAAGTGCCCTCAGCTGCTCCTCACAAGGCCTCTCCTCAAGGCCCTTCACCATCTTTGTTGCCCTCCCTTGGACACTCTCTGATAGTTTTATGTCCTTCTTGTATTGTGGTGACCAAAACTGCCCACAGGACTCGAGGTGAGGCTGTGGAGCTGTGTCCTACAGACTTAGACTGCCAGCCTCTGGGTCTGACTGTAGCTCTTCTGATGGATCTACAGGCAGACACCTCATTGCTCAGTCCATCAGTTTATCTGAGGATGGGACAGTAACTTCACTAAAAAGAAATAAGTAAGTTGTTACAGTTAATGTCTGCCTTTTTTCCTCTGAGGAAGAAGAGCCCACACTAATGAATTAGGAGCAGGACACTGGAGAGGAAGGGATCAGAGTCTACCACTCCATACCCCCAAGCCCAGAGTTGGGATTTTAATAACAGTTGTCATCTTGCATTATGAACACCTTGTTTGAGGTGTCCTAGACCATATCAGAGTTCTGATTCCTCACCAGAAAAAAGGTACATAACCAGAAAGCATTGATTTACATCTAGAACCCCACGTATTTGAAAGACATGCCAAAAGAAGAATAGGGACGTAGTTTTCAGTTCCACACTGAAGGTTGAGCTGGAAGAGCAGATCATAATAAACTGAGCAAATCTATTTTCAGGCAATCAGAAAAAAATAACTACTTAGACTTTCCCAATCCCTTTAGTAGGACCAGTTGCAAAAATAAGGGAGAGTTAGTTATCTGGAGATCATCTTCAAAAATTTTTTCAACACTTCTTTCTTCTCCCTGTTTGTTTCCGTCTCAACTTCCATGAAACACATTTGTTTCATTTCTCCTGCAGGACAGCTGTGGAGCAATTTTAGTAAGATGCAAACAGGTTATTTGGGCAATGAAAATTACTCCACATAAACTCAAATAAACCCAAATATCCTGCACTGCCACTGCTTAAAAATATCAATCTTATTGTTTGTGTATCTGGTTTTACGGGATTTCTAAATGTCTCAAAGAGCCATTTATGAGCCGAAGATCATTTAAGACGTGCTTCTTTCATGGTATTTCCATCAGCTAGGAACTGAAATATGATGAAGAGACAGATGCTGCATTATTTCAGCACCATACATGGCTCCTTGAGACATTGAAAGAGCTGGAGAGAGAAAACAAATGCAAAGATTTGAAACTCAAACACAAGCTGAAGGATCAGCTCACATTCCCTGCACTTCAGACTTTGCAATAATAAACCAGCAGAGCACATACAAATTTTTCAGATCCCAAATGAGTTGTCACGGGTTTTCTGTGATTTTGGGGTACAAGACATGACATTGTTCACTGTTCTTTGCCCTGGTCGGTCTCTGCATTCTCACACAGTAGATATTTTCAAAAGTAAGCAGGATGGGGGAGTTATGTGGACCAGGAGACAGAGGACAGTGGATGTTGTCAGAACTGTACCTCCTTGAGGGGTCAAAGGACAAGTTCAGCTACAGGTTTGGTTCTTTTGCAGCAGTGGACAGGAAATAGGCTTCATTTGAAGTGCCCACAAAAAGTACTGCTCTTCCCAGCTCTGTCAGTCACTGGCCTCCCTGAGGACACTCAGTCATGAAAGATTCCTGCTCACCATGGAATCACAGAATCACTGAGGTTGAGAAAGCTGTCTAAGACCATCGAGTCCAACCATTAACCCAGCACTACCAACACACCACTAAACCCCGTCCCCAAGGGGCACATCTACACATCTTTTAAATCCCTCCAGGCATGGCGACTCCACCACTGCCCTGGACAGCCTGTTCCAGTGCCTGTCAAGCCTTTCTGTGAGGAAATATTTTCTAACACCCAATCTAAACCTCTCCTGACACAACTTCAAGCCATTTCCTTTGGTCTTATCACTTTCCACTTGGGAGAGGAGACAACCCCCACCAGGCTGCACCTTCCTGTCAGAGAGTTGTAGAGAGTGAGAAGGTGCCCCTCGAGCCTCCTTTTCTACAGGCTGAGCCTCCCCAGCTCCCTCAGCTGCTCCTCAGAAGCCCTGTGCTCCAGACCCTTCCCCAGCTTCTCTGCTTATCAGTAACACAGGCGTTTTCAGGCTGACCTCTACTGCTATATAAAGGTTTTCATTCACACAAGGAAAAAAAGGCAACAACTGATAAGCCATGATCCAGCTGCAACTTTTAGCACTGCAGTAATCAGCAGTGTGCTGGAAGAGCCTTCCAGGAACACCCAGTAGCTGCTTTTCACAGAAGCCTTAGGATAATTTCCTTGCCCACAATGCCATTCAAATGCTTCTAATCGCCTCTCTATCTTCCAGACCATTAGGAAGGCTTATTTCTATTTCTGGGGCTGACAAATACACCTCTGAAGAGCAGGAGTGTTTGCCATGCGTCAGACGAGGAGCATTGAAAATAAATCCCCCCATGAAGGAAACCAGTATTCCCTATAAAAGGTTATCCCACTCTGGGTACACAGTCCAGGAGTTCAGACATTCATTCCCAATTCAGAGGAGAGAGATCCTGCTTGTTTGCTAAATAGCTCTGCCTCCTTCTTTGCTCATGATTAAAGGCAAGCATTTTTTTCTTATATAACACAGACATGTTGAGTTATTTCCCTTCTCTGCCAGGACACAGACCCTTGTGCTGGGTGAGAGCTCATCACCATCAGAGGAAGTTCTGCAGTCACACTGGTGAAATTCACTTTGCAAGCAGATCGATTTTGTACAACTACATGGGCTTGTTTCAGGGTAGATGTTTTCGATTCTTTAGAATCTTTAGATTCCCTTAACTGAACCTCCACTGAGAACACTGAGAGTTTAGACACCCATTACTTCTGTATTCACTTGCAGACCTATGGTCTGCTCTCTGCAAAGGGCTGGAAGAGCAGAGGGATGCTGGGATCATTTCAGACTGAAGGAAAGATAGGGATTTTGTTTGCATGCTTCCCCCTAGAAGGAAGAAAGAAATCTCAAGATGTTAAACTCATCTTCTTGAAAGTGTAGTCACAGGAAAACAAAGAATGCCTTGGCCTTAATGGTATGTTCAGACAAATGGAAGTTCAAAGTTAAAAAGTTAAAAATTGGTTCCCCAGGCATCTGTTGCAAGTGAAAGACAGGGTTTTATTCCCTGTCTTGTACATGTCAACTCATCTCTGGAGATACAGAAACATCTTTCCTGTTTTATAGAAACACAGAGCCAGAGAATATTTTGGGTTAGAAGGGACCTTAAAGATCATCTAATTTCAAAGCCCTACCATGGGCAGGGACACGTTCCACTGGATCAAGTTGCTCAGGCCCATCCAATCTGGCCTTGAACATTTCCAGGGAAGGAGCATCCGCAGCTTCTCTGTATGCCAACTTGTTAACTCTGGTCACACCTAAATTCTGGCCATCAGTCACTCCACATGAAAGCAGAAAGTAAACTTGCCCTTTTTTTGAGCTGAAAATGCTGCAAACCAGGGTGGGAACATATGGAAAAAAAAAACCCAGAGGGATCAGAGACCCCCAGCAAAACTGTGGCAAATAAGCTCCCTACAAAGAGGCAGAGTTGCCCTGATGTGAGGAAGTGTCAGTACTCGGAGCACTGATCTGCCAGAGTTAGGCTGGGCCCAGCTGTGCTCCTTCTGAGGCTTTGGAAAGACCTGCATTTTCAGGTCTGAGATTAACTCCCCAGCTANGCCTGTCAAGCCTTTCTGTGAGGAAGTATTTTCTAACACCCAATCTAAACCTCTCCTGACACAACTTGAAGCCATTTCCTTTGGTCTTATCACTTTCCACTTGGGAGAAGAGACAACCCCCACCAGGCTGCACCTTCCTATCAGAGAGTTGTAGAGAGTGAGAAGGTGCCCCTCGAGCCTCCTTTTCTACAGGCTGAGCCTCCCCAGCTCCCTCAGCTGCCCCTCAGAAGCCCTGTGCTCCAGACCCTTCCCCAGCTTCTCTGCTTATCAGTAACACAGGCGTTTTCAGGCTGACCTCTACTGCTATATAAAGGTTTTCATTCACACAAGGAAAAAAAGGCAACAACTGATAAGCCATGATCCAGCTGCAACTTTTAGCACTGCAGTAATCAGCAGTGTGCTGGAAGAGCCTTCCAGGAACACCCAGTAGCTGCTTTTCACAGAAGCCTTAGGATAATTTCCTTGCCCACAATGCCATTCAAATGCTTCTAATCGCCTCTCTATCTTCCAGACCATTAGGAAGGCTTATTTCTATTTCTGGGGCTGACAAATACACCTCTGAAGAGCAGGAGTGTTTGCCATGCGTCAGACGAGGAGCATTGAAAATAAATCCCCCCATGAAGGAAACCAGTATTCCCTATAAAAGGTTATCCCACTCTGGGTACACAGTCCAGGAGTTCAGACATTCATTCCCAATTCAGAGGAGAGAGATCCTGCTTGTTTGCTAAATAGCTCTGCCTCCTTCTTTGCTCATGATTAAAGGCAAGCATTTTTTTCTTATATAACACAGACATGTTGAGTTATTTCCCTTCTCTGCCAGGACACAGACCCTTGTGCTGGGTGAGAGCTCATCACCATCAGAGGAAGTTCTGCAGTCACACTGGTGAAATTCACTTTGCAAGCAGATCGATTTTGTACAACTACATGGGCTTGTTTCAGGGTAGATGTTTTCGATTCTTTAGAATCTTTAGATTCCCTTAACTGAACCTCCACTGAGAACACTGAGAGTTTAGACACCCATTACTTCTGTATTCACTTGCAGACCTATGGTCTGCTCTCTGCAAAGGACTGGAAGAGCAGAGGGATGCTGGGATCATTTCAGACTGAAGGAAAGATAGGGATTTTGTTTGCATGCTTCCCCCTAGAAGGAAGAAAGAAATCTCAAGATGTTAAACTCATCTTCTTGAAAGTGTAGTCACAGGAAAACAAAGAATGCCTTGGCCTTAATGGTATGTTCAGACAAATGGAAGTTCAAAGTTAAAAAGTTAAAAATTGGTTCCCCAGGCATCTGTTGCAAGTGAAAGACAGGGTTTTATTCCCTGTCTTGTACATGTCAACTCATCTCTGGAGATACAGAAACATCTTTCCTGTTTTATAGAAACACAGAGCCAGAGAATATTTTGGGTTAGAAGGGACCTTAAAGATCATCTAATTTCAAAGCCCTACCATGGGCAGGGACACGTTCCACTGGATCAAGTTGCTCAGGCCCATCCAATCTGGCCTTGAACATTTCCAGGGAAGGAGCATCCGCAGCTTCTCTGTATGCCAACTTGTTAACTCTGGTCACACCTAAATTCTGGCCATCAGTCACTCCACATGAAAGCAGAAAGTAAACTTGCCCTTTTTTTGAGCTGAAAATGCTGCAAACCAGGGTGGGAACATATGGAAAAAAAAAACCCAGAGGGATCAGAGACCCCCAGCAAAACTGTGGCAAATAAGCTCCCTACAAAGAGGCAGAGTTGCCCTGATGTGAGGAAGTGTCAGTACTCGGAGCACTGATCTGCCAGAGTTAGGCTGGGCCCAGCTGTGCTCCTTCTGAGGCTTTGGAAAGACCTGCATTTTCAGGTCTGAGATTAACTCCCCAGCTAAGCTGAGCCTCTGTTTTGCACACAGTGAGGAGTGCACAGAGACATCCTGACTGCCACCCGCATGCTCTGGGTCACTCGACCACGCAGAATACCTGGAGCTATTTCTACACCTTGGCTGATAGCCAAGATTCTTTTTCCCCTCTCTCTCCCCAGTAATGTGGCTGGTGCTGGCAATGCATTCCAGAGAGATTCTCTGGGCTTTTCACATAAAGAGGTGTTTGGGGAATCAGGTCACACAACATAATCCAGAGTGGAGTAAAGCACCAGATCCATGGAGCTGTGGAAGCTTTATGCTGATATGAGCTGCCTTTCCAGGGTTTGGACTACGTCTGTGTGAGCAGCCATAAGATGCCAGTGATTCCAGGAGTTGCATAGAGTTTTTGAGTCAGAGCAACATTTCTCACCTCACTCAAGGTTTTTAAATGATTCAACTGAATGAACAATTTACTCTCAATCAAATGAACATACTTTTTCTCATCAGAGATCCGAGGGTGTTCCGTCTTTCTGTTCTGACTGAAAATTAACACTGACCCATCCAAGATGACAGGCAAATTGAGTCAGACAGGAATCTGAACTCTCACAACAGATCTGCAAGAGGACAACAAGAAAACGCAACCCAAGCAGGAGATTCAGTAAATTACCTTGCAGATGCACTTCCAGGCGGTCATGATTCAGCTGTTTAACCTCACTCTCTCCTTCTTCAGCCCATGTTGAAAGAAATGTGTGCCTCCTGCCTGAAGCCTGTCTACCCCATGGAGTGTGTGGTCGCTGACAAGGTCTGCGTGCACCGCTCGTGTTTCTGCTGTCAGGTCTGCGGGAGGAAGCTGAGGTGAGTGGTAGCACTCAGGTGCACTTGTTTTTAAGGGATGCCCAAGTAGTTTCCATCAAATTTGTCCAAGGGTGATTCTGACAGAGCAGGACTCAGGCAATGACAAAAAGGGCAGGCAGTTTTCCTGCTTCCATCTGCCTCTCCATCACTGGAGGCTGAATCTGCCCACCTCAAGCCTGCAGATGCCTGTGGATCAGCAATCTGCAGAAATGGTGGTGCAAGGGTGAGCTGAAACTACAACAAAATATTTACAGTTTAGGAATACTGATAGGGGATGTAATTGGAGGAGTCATTTGGGTGCCTCCTATGTTCCTATAGAATCATAGAATCATTAAGGTTGGAAAAGATGATTGAGTCCAACCATTTACCCAACACTGTCCACGTGATTTGCTAATCATGTTCCCAAGCATCACCTCAAGCCAGGTGGGATGGAAGGTGCCTCTGGAAGCCTCCACCCAGCCTTCTCAGGCCCAGGGAGAGCAGGAGTTTAGGACATGTCCAGGAGAGGTGTGAATGGCTTCAAGGCTGTGGATTACAGAGTCTCAGCTGGGGCCCTCTTTGAGCATCTCACCACCACTGACAATGGTTTTTCTTGCATCTCATCATAATTCCCTGTGTTACAACTTGTTCCCATTGCCTCTTGTTCTGTCACTGCTCCCTTCCAAGAGCACTCCAGCCCTGTCTTCTCTATAACCTCCCATAAAATAGAAACATACAGCTGAGTTTCTCTCTCCTAACCTTCTCCTGGCAGGACCTGGCTAACCCAGCCCTCAGCCTCTCCTCAGATGGCACAGGTCCCTCACCACTTCTGTGGCTTTTTGCTGGATTCCTTCCAGTACAGCAATGTCTTTTTTGCAGTGAAGAGCCCAAAACTG
>VYZR01062604.1:0-12660 GCA_013400675.1 Oxylabes madagascariensis
CTCACTCATTCCTGTGTACAAATACATTTAAAAATGTGTCGACACACAGCTGAACCCGTCTGCAGGGATGAGGCAGATCTAGGCCCCTACCTCTGGTTGATACTGAGCACAAAATGTGCCTAATACTTGTGTGCATACAGCAAAGTGTAATTTGTCTCAGGGAAGTCTTGTGCCTTTTCCCCGACGCGGTTCAACTCCAGCTCGCTGACTGGCTGGGCTGGGCTACAGCTGCTCAGGCTCTTGCATGCCTTCAGGCTTTCATTCCAAGAGCACTTCTGGTGCCAGAGGGTTTTGGCAACAGTTATAATGTGAATGATTACTTCCATTGAGGAAACCATGGGTGATAACAGTGATGAGAAGGTGTGTGTGGTGTAAACCACAGCTTGCTGAGGGCATTAGAGCACGGGGGTATGCAAGGACAGGCTCTAGGTGCTACTAGGGAGGAAGCTGCTCTGCAAATGAAATAATGGAATGTTAGTAGGGGAGTGAATATGTTAAAGAGAGTTTAACCCCTGAGCAGCCCTGTGAATAAAATGTTTCCAGACTTGGCCTGAGCTAGGTGTTCACTCAGCTAATGAAAACACTACCCCTCTGTCTAACTCACCTGGAATATTCACCAGGCATGGCTGTGAAAGGAGATATATTTTGGCCACTTCTATTGCCAAGTTGCTGAATACCAATCTGGACATTATAAACCCAAGCAGTATTTAAGTTGCTGTGAACTTAAATTTTATTTACTTACCCAGCTGCCCAAGCCAGCTTACATGCTGATCAGTATCTACTGCAGCCTGGGAATAATCTGGCCCCAGCTCCTTGGGCAGGGAAGTAAATCCTTACTGACATCAATGAACTGAAGAATTCTGAGGTCTGGCAGTGACAAAGGGAATAGTGAATGAAAGCAGTATTTCCTTATATTGATCTACCTTTCCTGCTCATCTACTAATAACGTTGGCTGTTTACCCTCTGTAATAAGCTGTGATAGGTGCTTTCACTGGCATTAGCTTTCCAGTTCTCCCAGTATGCAGGAAACAGGGAGCCCCCAAATAAAGGAGCTGGCTAGAACCACATAAAATTAAGCATGTTTTAAAGTTTGCAATTCATCCACTTGAGATTTTGATGTTACTCCCAAGATTTTCTCCACGTGATATTTAAAGAGCCTTGAACCCAATTTACCAGGCAGGGGAACACACAGGAAGGGAACCCTTCTATTGCCATTTTCTGCGTTTTTGGAGATTCCTCTACAGTGGGGAATTCAGGGAAACGCCAGTATCTTTGTCTCAGCTCTGTATTCCTTACCATTTGAAGGGTGTTGGATTTTAATCTGCTTTTTATATTACTGCTTTGACTGGTATTTTTCAGGCTTGTATTGTGTATCATTGAAGGTAGTAATGTGTGCCCATTTTATCCCAGAAATAAATGCTATTTGTTAAGTTATCAGTAGAGATTTGGCACATTTTAAAGATATGGGGCTGCTTCTGAGTAGCACCTACACACAGGATGATTCCACAGCCTGAAGAAAGCGTGGATGACAAAAAGTGGGTACAGCAAAGGTTTATAAGATCAAGAGTGTTATGGAAATAATTATTTGGAACAAGAATGTAAGAACTCAGTGCATGTCCAAATAAAATGGAGTGAAACTGTGGAATTAAATGCCCCTGGATATCGTGGATATCAAAACTTTATATGGCCTTAAAAACTGATTATGCAAAGACATGGATGGGGATGTGAGGGAAAATCTATCACAGACTATAAAAAATAATCAGGATACCAGCCCTGGCTCAGTAAATTGGAGCTGCTGGGTGCAAGAAGCTGGAAAGTTGTGCTATAAAAGCAGCAGCATCTGGACACCCTTTTCTGGTCTCTTTCATGAGTGTCTGCTGCTGGTGGAGAAGGAGCAATACCTTCCCTAGACAGGGCAATTGCTCTAGTCCCATATATAGTGTAGCTCAGGTTCAGTTAAAAAAACCCCAATAATTAAACCCCAGAGAAACACAGATACATACCTTATTAATAGCTTGGGTGCCTGCTCCCCTGACAAGTGAAGACGTGTGTCTGTCCTGAGGAGTGGGAAGCTGATGTTAAGCACACCTTGACAGGGAGCTGTATTGTGCTGTCCTTAATGCTCATAACAAGAAAAGTTGGTCTTTGCTGAAGGAGAAACCAGCACAACAAGTTAGAGGATTTTTTTGGGAAGATTCTGTGTTTTAATTTCTTTAAGTTTGATACAAAGTAGAAAAGAAATAGTTTTACATGTAGACGAAATCTCTAGCACTTGCAGGCTCTGCTCGGTGAGCAGGCTGCAGTGTCCTGCCTACAGGGCCCTGTTCAGGTCTGGGGGAACCAGACAGCTTGAAGCAATGATATTTTAATTAATTTTATTTAATGATATTATCCTCAAGAAGAACAATTGGAGCCTGCTCCTCAGACCCCACAGATGACTGGGTGAGTTCAGTTAAATGAATAGTACTTAAATTATACCAGTTTTAAGAGGTTTTACAAACTGGTCACAGATATGCAAATTCTGTGAATAGAAGTCAATTAAATCCAAAAGTGAAATACAGAACCCAGCCAGCCAAAAAAAGAGGTCACTACATAAAACTTACTCTGCCATGCTCATATTTTACCTTTTTGCATTTTGCTGGTATGATAGGAGGGTCCTATATGAAGGTGAGAATGTTGTTTCCTTCCTTTTCATAAACAGAGTAAGACTTAGGCCAATAAATTTTAATTAGAAAAAGTATTTAATCTAGAGTATTTTCTCATGGTGCTGAGGTCTGGACATGAGTTAGGGAGGGAAAGGCAGACTAAAGACACTCAAACCTGAGGCAGAATGAGATATTGCAAAGAATGTAGTTGTATGCCAAGACCAGAGCTAGCAAAGACAGACTAAACCAAATGTATTCGAGATAATTTGCAAGGATAGGACCAGCAAGAAAAATATACACATTAGTGAAATCAGAGATTTAGGTGAATCTGAAGAAACCGCCTTCAATTTATCACAGTTGCCATTCCAGTAGTTTTTTGGGCTTTTTCCCCATAGTAGTTTCCCATGTTTATTTTGGCACTTGTAGGGAAAATGTCAATGAGAGAACTACTGTTAGTGTGCCCTGCTGTGTGACGTTGAGTTATTCCAGTACCATGGCAGCTATTTTCCAACAGATTAACATTCAGATACTGGGGGAGTTCACTCATTTCTTATAAATCTGTATAGCAATTTTATTAACTTTTAACTTTTTTTATTTGGTGGGCCACCTACAAAATGAAAACAGATTACTTACATTTTCGAATGATAGAAGAAATTTTTTTTTAAGTGAATAAAAATATATGCTTTTCTGGAAAGCTTAAAGTGCTAATATCTGAAACGGTAGCACTGGGGTATTCAGGTCTTTTTTGGAAAGAAAAAAAGCCAAAAGAGACAGACATGTAAAACCCCACAAGTTAATTGTCTCCTTATTGGGTTATTTTTTCCCCATTTTTTGTTTGCATTAAAAGAAATATGTCATCACAAAAAGAAAAAAAAAAAAAAAGGATGGGTGCAAAATTAAGGCACAAGGTTGGCACTCGGGAGATCTGGTTTTGGTTCCTGGCTCCGTCAAACATTTCCTATGTGACCTTGTAAATGTCACTTTTGAGCATGTAAAACCATCTGGCCTGATCTAGTGAAACATGTATTTAATTTTAAGATGCAAGTAGTTCCACTTACATCTCACACGCTTAAATTTAAAGACATGTTTACATGCTTTGCTGGTCGGGAGCCACGATGCTCAGCCTCTTGCAGGGAGAAGGATTCCCCCTCTGCCTCCAGCAGAGGAAGAGTTGGTCTCTCTGGCTCCAAGTTCTCCAAAGCAGATGCAGTGACTCCCTGTGCATGTGCAGCAGCAGCATGGTGTGGTTTCCATTCTGAGGGTAGGAGCAATGCCTAGAACTGCTATGGATAAAAGCTGTAAATTCAGATGCCTTCATTGTAAATAAAAATCTGCATTTAAGCACTGAAACCCTGGCCTGGTTTTTCAGAGTTGCTGAGCAACCAACACTGTCATCAGGTTAAGAACCCACAAATGTTTTGTGGTTCAGAAAATTAGGTCACTTATTTGGAGGCTAGAAACAGATTTTGAACCCCAATTTCAAAACTTGAAACTCTGCCTTTATGTCTTAAATATACTGTAAATATCCTTGCCATTATAGCTAGCTATAGACTCCAACTTCATATAAAATTCAGATTCAGAAGCAAGAATACCCTCATTTAATCATTTCACTGTTTGCTAAATGTAATTAAAAATAGTAGAATTCCACTGAGACATTTTAAATAATGTATATAATATACATATGTGTGTACACATGTTTTTAATGTACATAGTATATACAATGTTATTTTATGGCATAGCAGATGTTTCTTAATTCCCTGACACCATGCATTGAGTAAGATTATGCCAGCCTATTTTATTATGAATAATGTGCTTGCTCCATCATTAAGTGGGTTATTAAAGACATAAACAAAGTTTTATGCCCTGCTTTTCAACAGCTGTTGGTGGTCTACAAAGTGATAATCCCGCTTTCAGCAAATATTCTTAGGCTTAAAACTAAAATAAATAGATTTCATAGGCAACCAGTTGCCTCATGAGTGGGCAGATGATAACTCTGTGACATCTCCAGCGTCACAGAAGCAGCAATGGCACTACTTCTAAGAAAAGCCCTTCGAGCACAGACTGGGAATGAGATGGCTGCTCCATACATCATTTCCTCCTCCAACCACACAGTAACTCCTATACTAAGCAAACAAGCCTGGCTGGCATTTATTTCAGCAGCAACAGCAGGGAAGGAAAAATTTAAATGCAAATGTTTATTTTAAATAAACAAATAAACATGTCACACACACACACACACACACAAAAATCCAGTACATGTGACAATAGCTGGTTTTTCCCTTCCTAATGAACTACATGACAAAGCCAGAGTTGCAAATCCTGTAACCTCAGCATTGGAGAAAATCATCTGACTGAGTTGGATAACTTCAAACAAAAGGGTAGAGGGGACAGTAAAGGTTAGGTGTCCGTGCTCCGCCACGGGCGCGGTAGCTGTTAATTTAAACGGATGTGACCCCTACATGACAAAGCTCCAAAGGTGTGCAGGGAAGAGAGTTTATTCTTATAAATAGGACTGATGCCAGGTCAACCAGCCCCCCTTGCTTTGGACTTCCTAAAGAAAACAGCTTCAGACAGCTGAGCAGAAGAGTTATGGAGAGTGCTGAGATAGGAAATATCTACAGTTCCTGATATATTATGATTGGCCCCGGGAATGAGGAAGCCGAGAGACGAAGGTAGTCCTAAAGGGTGCTAAACTGTACGGCGCTAATGTACACAACAACATCCTCATACAAGCAGATGTTTTAAAAAAAAAAGGGAGGGGGGATGGAAATTGTATTTAGACCACGTTGCACTCACCCTAGGGAGGAAAACTAAAAAAAGAGAGAATGTGGAACCAATTTTCAAGCTCGAGCAACTGAAAGTCTATTAAATGATTCTGTCATCAACACGAGATGAGAAAAAAAAGTAATAATTTATACAACAAATTGGGTAATTGTAGCTGCACGGACAAATGATATTTTTTCCCTGATAACTGAATAAACATTGTTACAAGAGGAAGGTTATAAGGAAATAGCCACTTTAGTGAACTACAAGCACCAGGTCTCCTGCTTCTGTTCATGTTAAAAGACAGGCATTGAGGACTGAGAGACATATAAGTTCTTGATCACAAATATTTTGCTTTACTTCGTTCCTTTTTTTTAGGAAGCATATTTGACTTGTTAAAAACAGGCTCAGCGTCATATAACTAGAAGCAATCTCACTATGATTACTGCAACATGCCAAACTCAAGTGAATTTCTTTTCTAAGATATAGCAATATAAACTGAATGAATTACAGGAACAATATGGAAACCACACAATTTACGTGTCTATTGACTCTATTGTTTTCTTAATGATGAGCTGCATAGAAAGTAACAAAACAAACAGCACAAACTTGTAGTAGAGAAAATAAACACTGGGAACAGAGTGAGAATAACAGCAACTTGGGATAATGTGGGGTGTAAGACAATAACTTCTGGGTCATCATCATTAATACTGGGATAACGCAGCGGTCAGCCAGAGTCAGTGGAAGGACTAGGAGAGCAAACCCAAAACCACTGAAAACCCAGCATACAGAGCACATGTGGGAATGCACAGATAGAATGGTTAAATTCCTAAGTTTCAGGCCTTCACATTTTTATTTTCTGTCACAGACTTCCTGTGGGATGCTGGGCAAGTCACTTAATGGCTTTTCTGCCTTTGTATTGTTCTGTTCAAGATTATACTGGATTTTGCCTGTGGAGACCAGGCCCTTAGTGCCAGAAATCTTTCTAGAAGGGTCACTGTTGGAGTAAAATTTCTTTAAAAACTTAACCTAGGAATTTGCAATGTGCAACACTGATCTCAAAACTCACTACCCTTCAAATTAGGACAACTCTGTACAGATTTACTTGGCAGGGTTCTTCTAAAGCACAAGCCCAACAAGAACTCACCTTCCTTGGGGAAAAAAAAAAAATCAATTCCCTGGCCAGGGCATGAATCTCCCATGCAGTGATGCACTACCCGTGTGTGAAGAGGAGGGTGTAGAACAAGGCTGAGTTAAGGGTTCAGTTGTGTGAGGTGTTAAATCACTCCCCGTCAGCAGGACCATGCGTGTTCTCAGAGATCAGAACTTGCCAAGGGCTGCGCTGGCAAAGAGCTCAGCTCCCTGTGATCAAGGTTGGCTTTGAGAGACTGAAACGAGAGGAGATAGAATGTGAAAAGGATTTTTGCTAGGATCAATTTTCTGTCTATCTTTTTATGTATGCTTCCATCTATTTGAATACATGCGTGTAAACAGAGCCAGTCCCCATCCCCCCCATGTCTGAAATGAAAAATAATAAAAATATATTTACATAGCTTAAACATTAGGCTATTAAAAAGCTATAGCTGGTATAACAGAGGGGAAAAAATTACAAAGAACGATTTGCATAGCAAACACATTTCACAGCTGTTTTGGACAAATGCCCTTGGTAAATATGTTTAAAGTCTTGTACAACAAGAATATTTTATCACAAGTAACCATGTTTTAATAAACACTTAGTCTTTTTGTATTTCATTCTTTCTCATCATAATAATAGAAATATAACACCATATATCACTGTAAAACACATTTCCACATAAATGCTGATAAGCACAAAATATTTTTCATCATTTACATTTTAACTGTAATAATATATGGCAGGATTAAAGCTGCATCCATCATGTGTCTAACTAACCTTGCTGTAATGAATTTTTAAATGTAATGGTTTCTGTCACAAAGTGAAATCATACATAATATCTTTTGACACAGTATGCTGGTATACGCAAGGTTTTAAAATGTAAATGCAACTTCATTTTTAATTAGATTTATAAACTCGAATCACTGTTTCCTTTACTATAAACCAAGGGGTAAGGAAAAAGTGTGGGTCTGTCAAACCTGCAAGTTTTTTCAAGTGCCTTTCTCACAGGAAACACGCACATCCAGCGCGTAGAAAGCGGGTCGCACTAGAAACAAAGGATTACCAGAATCATAGGGAACTAAAGCTCTCTGCTGAAGGGCCTCCTCTGGTAGCCCAGGTGCCGGCCCGGTGGCAGGGCTGGGGATGGGGCTGTGCCTGGCTGCAGGGGAGAGCGGGATGAGGACTGGCACGTCCCCGCACAGCCCCCTTCCCTGGCGCTGCTTGAAATAACAAATAATCCGCCTCACAAGAGGAGAATCATTAAAAATAATTTGCAGGAGCTTTCTGTTCTGCGAGCCCTTTTTTTGATACAATATTTCCTTCAGTGATTATCGCTGTGGACATGTTCCTGCCATATGGATGGGAGCCGGGCGAGGAGGCGGCTCAATACCTGAGTGGTTAATTAAGAGCTGTTGCTGGGCCACAAGAAGCAGGTTTGAAATCCCTCTTCACTCACCGACAATGAGTAGCTTTTTTAGCAGCAGAAGTCACTGGGGACGGCCAGAAGCGCAGGGTAATTATTTGAGATAACACGGAGCTGAGGAGCGGGCGCGTGTGCGCGGTGCGTGCGGGGGTGCGCGGCTGCGGGGGAGGCACCTCCGACAGGAGGGCAACAGCACAGAAAAGTCTATAATAAAAAGGTCAACATCTCCTATTTTTCTGTACAGTGTCGGCAGTCTGGAATGCCTTTTTAGAATGAATGACAATGGATTTATCTTTTTTTTTTTTTCCTCTCTTTTTTAAACGAGTCTAATTCTGTATTCAAACTTTGCCATGGTGAGTGCAGGTCCTGGAGGCCAATCTGGATGAGCTGTTCTCACTTTATCAGCGCAGATGCTGAAATGACTTTGAATGCGTTGTTGCAAAATAGCAGTAATTTCAACATTTACTTGTGTAACCCTGTGCTCTCAAGAACAAAGAAAAAGTGGTGAACTGAAAGCCATGAATGAAATGAGGAAAGTCTGTAAATTCTTAGAAATTTGGGGCTATATTCTCAGCAGGGTAAATCTGCTTGCTGCCACAGGATCAGGGAACGCTATTTTGGCTGTAAATGTGCAACTCACCCAAACCAGCTGCAGATCTGGTTTTTGGCTACAACATTGCTTGTGGGCAGGGGTGCCTAGATTATTATTTATGCCATTTAAAACATAAACCAAGGCTCAAAGGGACAGTGGTTTCAGGGATGGTCTTGCTGCAGTGTATCCCATCCACTATTTTTCTCAAAAATATAAAGAAGAATGAGAACTTTCAGAGGCTATATTTTTGTAAATGCTTCATACCCAAAATATTTATGAAGTCAAGTTGCCATTCAATTCCAGAGCTGTCCAATATTTTATACAGACGCTAAGACCTGGTGAAAACTGAAGACAAACTGTGCAGTAATCCATGGCAGTACTACATTTTTTTCTCAGATCTGCAGAAGAGAATATGAACATGCCTTTCCTCAGTCATATAATCTCAGTTCATCTACACTGTGGGCTCAAAATACTATTTCCCCCCCTTTGGTTGGTTTGTTGTTGTTGTTTTTCTTTTTGTTTGTTTGTTTTTTTTGTGTTTTAATAAGCCTTTCTAGTATATTACTGAGCAAATGACAAAACCTCTGTCATATGCTTTTTTGGCATTTCCAGAAAATCCCACATGTGATCTCTAACTTAGAAGGCTTAAATCTCCATCCAAATATGATCTCTGTGAAGCTAAATTGAATGCTTAGCTTTGTGCTGTGGGGTAAAAATAAATTCAAGAAAGTAAAAAAGAACCTCAACCTCCTCTTCACACACACCTTTTCACATCTTCTCAAATGCTGGGAGATAATTTGCCTGAGCGAGGGGAGGTTTGAACGCACACGACAAACTCTTCAAGCACCAGAGGTTTTGCAGTTTTAGGTGTGGGCTCAGCTCCCCAAAACTTCCTATTTGTGGTGTGGGGACCATGCCGTACCTGTTCTCTTTTTTATAAAGGCAGATCTTGCATGCCTTTGATGTTTCCGGAGTGCAAACAATGCTGCTCCAGCAGCAGCACTTTTGCCAGTATAACTGTCTCAGCTTTGTTTAGAAACTGCCCAATATGTTAATTATCTTCTTTACCTCTGTGGCATTATACTGTCAAACTGTACAACAGCCTTTAGAAAATAAAAGCTAACACCCTAAGCTGCTGTACCCGGCTCCCATAATATCTATTCACTGACAATGCCTGAGCTGTCAGATCAGAAGAAGCTTCATTCGAATAAAGGTGGGCAGATGTGTGATAATGAGACAGAAGCATACAGATGCTAATATAACTGTTCAGCAGAGCAGGCTCGTCTTCGTTAGGCAGACCCAGGTAGCAGCTGCAGACTGTCAGACGCTGGAATGCTGCTTTCTCTTGATTCTCATTTAAGATCAGCTTCGTTCGCTGTCTGTCAGTGAACTTTTCCCTCACAGGAGCCTGGACCCCTAGGTGATCAGTCACATTTCGACATAACTAGATGTCAAAAGAAGTTTAAGTTGTATGACGAACTGTGATGCATTCCCTGTGCTGGCTGGCAGTCTCAGCCCTCCAAGGCGTCTTGTTAATGATCCACCTGGAAACTCTAGAGCATTTCCTGTATTTTGTTTTCTTATTAAAATACTGGCTAAGCCTTTGTCGATATCCATGTCAGCAACTGTAAGCTCAAGACAATATTATCAAAAGCATAATTTGATTTTAAAATGGAACAGTGGACCTGTGCTGACCAAGCAGCAGGAGATGCACGGGGAGTGAGCAGGATGCTCTCTTTGTGTTGCTGTAATTCATCCTCTACAATTAAAACAAAGTATTTATGATCTTCTTGGGGGCAGAGGCAGGGTGTTATGAAGCTTTACTAAGTTTTCTTATGAGATATGTCTGCAGCCAGGCAGCTCACTCAGCTGATGTACACAACCAGGAATAAGATAATGGTGAGCCTCCATAGATGAGCAAACAATTCAAATTCACAGGAGCTTGGAAACACAAATAACCTGAGATTGTCATTTCACATACTGCTGAAACCTTTGAACTGGGAGTCTGAACTTTGTCAGTCTTTCATCTGTTGCTATGAGCTGTTTACCCACTCACACTCCCTGTTTCAGAGAGGAGACAGACCGAGGCTATTTTACATAAAATACATATGTGTGTGCACAATGCAGCAAACCTTCTCCCACAATATTTGTGTGACAAGATTTAATATTATCTGGTGATTAGTCATGTCAAGCCAGTTTTTACTGTCAACCCTGACTTCCTTCTTCACTTACCATCTGAATTGCAACATTTCTATTCTTAAGAAAGCAAACTTAACATGGCCAGGTACAATTAACAGGTTTCTTACAATCTTAAAATTCCGAATTAAAAGATGACAAGGGAAGAGATTCAAAGATTTGTGACGTCCTTTCCCTTCTTATTTGGGGTTAGAGAATTGCAAGACATGTATTGGTCTGGCATTTGCATCATAGTTTTCACCAAACAACAATTATTGAATTTGCAATACTGATCAAAAGTTTAAGGCAACTTGCTACCTGATGGGAGTCAAAAGCAATTCTCAGTAGGAAAACCCATCCACATTCAGTCTGAGGCATCCAGCAACTCCCCCAAGGCTGTGGAGAGAGATGTTGGGAGGGTCAGGAGACCATACGGTATCTCCCCTGATTTGATACAAGGCTGCTTTCATTTGTTTCTCTTCCTGCACAGACAAATCCAGCTTTTAACAGTGATGAACACTGGATTTGGTAATCTGTTTCTCTCTCTGCTTTCCCCATATCAATATAATTCCTAATTAAACACTTCTTATGGCCAGTTCATACTCACTAATACTTTCTAATATTAAACAAGATGTCTCCCTCTAGATTCTGGTATTTAGTAGCCTGAAGCTCATTAGTGCATGTGCTCTCACCCAGGAGTTTTAAATATTTAACTAGCTAGGATTCTTTCAAGAGGTCTTAACCTTATAATTTGTAATAACTTGGGGATCTCATATCTGGAGTGTAAGTTATTAAAAATGTTTCTTCCTTTCACCCTGCATTGATTTCCTACTTCTAGCAATCAAACTAAGAGCTATTAGGCCAAACAACTGCAGCTGCCTATTTATTTCATTGTAGTAAAACATAAGTGATGATAATAGATTTCCTAATAGAGATTGATCTTCCACAAAAGCCAAAACCCAAGCATGAACAGCCTGGGTAGACAGGGTATTATGCATTATGCACCACCTGGTTAAAATTGTTCAGCTATAGAATAATATAGGAAGGTCCACAAAAAATGAGTGCACTGACTGATTTATCTTCACACAGAAGTGTTCTACTTCTGTTGCTTGTAATGGCCTGAGCATGTGATACAAGTAAATTTTGTCTAAAAATTATCTAAGGACCACCTAATGTGCTCTGATGCTACTGAATGTCAAAAATGTCAGCAGCTTCCAGTAATGACTCTCTGACATAAACAGTAAGGGAGAAATATTACAGTTACTGAAGGAGTTACGAGGACAAGCATGCATTTTCATGAGTGGTCTCTTTGAATGGCAGCAAGTACTCAAGCAGGCAGCTTTCCCTGCCAGTTAAGCTGGCCAAAGAAAGCGTTCTTCCCCTGAAAGACAATTAAAATGAGTTAAATGAATTAAAAAGGCCCTGCACAGCTAAAACACGGTCAGAGGTTAGAAACAGTAGTACCTGGATTTATGAAAATCATGAGGCTGCCAAGCCTCAGAAATTGTGTGTAACAAGGGAGCCATTCAAGTAGTAACACAAACAGCTTTGCAAAATTGAAGGCAATATACATAATTCTTAATTTCTAGGAGATGGTTTTGTCAGCAGTTTTGCCATCTTAGGACTCGGATAATATACCGATTCCTAAAATTTGATTTTTGTCATGTGGCTTTCCTAGGGAGAAAGAGAGCTTAAAAATGTATTAATAAACTAGGAACAGCAGATAAACGAGATGCCCTTCAGATTGTTATATTATTATGGTAGAGGAGATGTCATCAGCTGGTTACACATGCCCATCATTCCTATTTTTTTCAGAAGCACCAAATTATAGCAAAGAGAGGGAGAGAGAGAATTATGTTGCACCCAAACACGAAAATGTAAAAGCCCACCCTCTAGCTCCTTTGTGCAAGATATTCACCTGCAATCC